>RDPX01000181.1:56908-100662 GCA_003991215.1 Morbakka virulenta | reverse complement strand
ATTTCACATAAACAGTCCTTATGGCAAAGGATTAACATATTTTTTTTTAAAACAGTAAGGGTGCAATAAGTAGAGCTATATTTTAGGCTGTGAACAAAAATGGCTTGTATTTTGCACTATTTTTAAAACTTTATATTCATTGCTTAGTTTTTAACCAATATTTAAGGAAGATGCAGTTATGATAACTGAGCTAGCAGCAAACAATTTTTGTTTTCTAACCGAATACTTTTGTTGACTTGCCAAACACTAAAAGCTCTAGTTTCATTTTCACTAAACATCAAAAGCTAAGATAAAAGCCAGCAGTGATGTGATGGAAATATAAGACTCTTTTTGATAGCCTATAACTTGAAAGTACATAGCAAACTCAGAACTGCCCAAAACTGACACTCCACTTAGTCTTCCATATACATAATCAAATTCTATTCAAAAGCCAACGGTTTACATAAAAAAAATTGTCCATTCAGATGCATCGTTGCACGAGATTAAAAAATCTGGTATTTTCTCTAAAGAAAGTAAGACGCATATATATATATATATATATATATATATAAAAATTCATAAGTATACATTGAAATAAAGCTCTACAAGGCTCTACAAAGCCAAAAAACTAACCTGATCAAGCTAGTCAACGTTTCGAACATTTGGATATTGACTTGAAAATACCTGTCCCTTCAAACAGAACAAACTGTTGCTTCTTTAGTCTCAAAGAAAAATGTTTTCATTTCTCATTAATTAATATGTTTTTCACAACATAAAAAGCCAGCAATAATATGACCACCTATATTTATTATTTGGGTTGAACGTAATTTATCCGCGTTAACTGGGGCTCAGACGGGGCCCTTTACAGGGACTTTGGTTTTAGCAGTAAGGAATGTCTTGGCCGAATGCCCTTCCTGACGCCAACCAATGCAGCACACAGTAAAAACAGGAAAGAATCAAAGACTTTCAACTGATTCAAACCTTGTCCATTTATGCAAGATGTTGTAAGGTTTAGGTTTTGATTATATTGTGGATAAGCCTGCCATGAAAATAGCTACCTATGTTAACCTTCTCTGATTTTCTCAAATTTTCTTTCTTAGCGCCACCCTTGAAAGAGCAAAAATAATAGGTATTCAGCAATTCCTACTTCGTTAATTTTTATTACTAATACATTTAATACATATCATATTAATATCAACTAATATATTTTATGTATATTATGTTTTCGGTCGTGGAAGTGACGAATCCACATGGCAGGAAATCTGTCCTGCCTTTTTCACTCTTTATTCTCACATTTATAAAATTTCCGTAGCTGTGAGAAGTGCAGAATCACAATACGTGATGTGAAGCACAACATACACACACACACACACACACAGATATTAGTAATATACATTGAAATAGTACAAATTGCTGAAGACATTATTTTTGCTTTTTTAAGGGTGGTGCTTAGTAATAAGATAAGTAACATTATTACTTATCAGGTATTATTACGTACTTTCCATTATAACTAGAATTTATTCTATTCCTTGCTTTGTTTTTCAACATCCTTTCAATCAGCCGAATTGTAAGCATTTCTGTCCAGAACCTAGAACTGTAAACATATTAAGAAATCTATGAAAGCTCGGACAAAGGTTATAATGTATCAAACATTATTTGCCACAAGATAATAATTTATGGTCATTCAGGAAACATTGATGCATTAGACTTTAAGTGGGAAAGCCCTAAAAAGTCGAATTCAAAATTGATGAACCAAGTATAGGACCATAGAGAATCTCAATTCAGCAACTGAAAACAGTTCCCTCCACTCAAGACGTCCAAGGATGAGAACAGCTTAGCTGCTTGAGAGCGTAAGGGAGTCAGTTCACCAAAGTCTGAGACGCTCTGCACACAACCTGGACACAACACAACACACAACACCAGGCATATAACGTGAGAGTTGCATAAGATTACTAATAAATGATTTAAGGGCCCACACATACAGAATAAAAAAGACCCTTACAGCCTTCAACAAGAAGAGAAAAGGGCAATGGGAGTCAGGTTACTTCAGGAGGTACAGGAAACCTCACAATGGTTTAGCATCCTTTCGAGGTGGAGCAAGCTTTCAAACCTCTCTTGAGATTGGCTGAAAGAGAATGTTAGAGGCCGTATGATCATCCTTAATACTGATTTTGAGTGAGTAGCTCTCCAGACCTTATGTCTCAAAATTTGTTTCCTTCCGGCTATTGTAAGGGCCACGTGTTTCAAAGATGACTCAGAAGTATTACTAAACATAACGAAAAAACATTAGGGAGCAAATTGGAGCCATTGTTGGATCTGTTTGAAAGGACGTCTTAGGCAGCTTTGTGCTGCACCGCAACACATACACAGAGCATGAAATAAATCTTACAGAGTATTTGCTTTCTGAAGAATTGGGAGTGTATTTCAGTAAGAGCACATCATTTCAGGCATTGTAAGTTTGGTGTATGAAAACACTTTTATATAACCAATAGAAAACCAATCCTAACTATAATCTGCCAAGGTCAACTTGGATTTGTTTGATGAGATAATTCGAAAAGACTAATAGACATATCATCTTAACTCATTTTTTATCTTTAGTATAATCCTCATAGGAGAAAGTACTATCAAATAAGAAATATAACCCTCTACGCTGAGGTACCTTTAAGCCTTGCGTAGGGTGTTTGGAGTGGTTAAATCAATTGAATACCATGCAAAAGTTTCGAGGTTCGAAGCCCGGCCACTTACGTTGAAGTACAGCGCCCAGCTTGTTTCTCCATTATAAATGGCATACTACTAAATTTTATTCTCGGCGCTAGAATTTAGAGAGGGAAGAAATCAATAAACTGGAAAGGTATTTGAAAAAAGGTATTTCAAAGAAAAAGATCAAAGTAGAGAAGAAACTGTCTACGCCAAGGTGCCCTTGAGGGCACTTTAGCGCAGACGGCTGATACTAACGTTGCGAATGACAGTAATGATGCTATTGATACTAGTGATAGTAATATAGATAAGAAAAATATGGCTAATAAAATGAAATAAGTAAGCAGCACAAAGTGGCATCTTAACTTCCCTTGTCCTTGACAAAATAGCTTTAAGATCGTAATGTAAACTTTGTAAATGGGGGATTTCAGTGACTTTCCAAAAGAAACAGTCTGACATTACAAACCAACCGACGTATTAGAGGATCTTGCAATTCAATGGAATTCTTCAAACCTGTAAAATGAAATAAGAAAAACCCGATCTTGTGGTACTTTAAACAGCCAGCATGGAAACATTTTAGCAAACACTTAATTCCTCATAGAGTAACACTTGATCAACTGACAGGCCTTCAAGCAGAATAAGTACATAGACCATAAGTTCTATAATTAGTCAAAAAATAACGCAATATAAATCAGTTTACATTTATGTCTACGAAATGCTTGACAACCATATATAAAATTGGAAGTAAAAAAAATATTCAAAGAACAGTGGAATGAAACTGAAAGTTAGACCTCGAGTTATGACTGGCGTTCACAATACTTGAGATTAAAAACCACATTGAAAAGGAGCACAAAAATTTGAGCTGTTTAACATAATGTTATGCACTAAGATAAAACCCAACCCATGCAATCTTGACCTGCTCAAAACTAACAGAAGCATCGTGACCACAAAATCTAGATGTTGTCAATGTCCGAGAGGCTGAACAATCATTTTTATATCCCCCTAAAGAAATGCCATTTAAAACAGAACAATTTTTATGTTAATCCGAAAATATGCATGTTTTTAGACTCAAAATTTAAGTTAAGAAAACACGGCAGGTTATGGCTTGAAGTTTGAGTCCATAAACATGCATAATTTAGGATTGATGTTTATATAATGTTTTTTGAAATTGTCGGCTAGGAATAACATATATTGATTTAGCAACAAAGGAACAGTTTCATTACTATCGTACTAAACAAACACAATTGTAGGCCACAAAAAAAAAGTGAAGATTTTTCACATTTGCTGTGGGCATTTGCTGTGGGCATAAAAAGGCACCGCAAGGAAATATGAAGTCTCATGACTTCTGTATTTTAATAAAAGGATGACTGTGAAAAGTAAGGTAAAGATAAAATTTTGAAGTTAGTACAAAGGCGCTCAAGATATCATTTGTTTCATAAACTGTTTCAAAGAATGTAGCTTAGTAGCTCACAGAGGTTGCGCAAGAGAAGAGTATCATTTCCCCCTCAGTGTGTCCAAGAAACTCTAATAGATTGCTATTTTTAGATAAATATAGCATGTAGTGGTACAGTCATTTGTATAAGATTTGCTCTCAAAAAAGCTTATTTTTGTCTACTGTTGTCTTTCTTGCTCCTTCAGGTGAACTGCATGGTATCATTCTTCAATATGTCAACTCACTTGGTAAATTCTGTTTTGCTCACTTTTCTTCCTCCGAATACTGATTGTAAGGTTATAATGCTAAGTTCTTGGAACAGTTCCTTCCTTACTTAAACTATCTGTACACAACAATTACAAGCTAAAAGTACAAAGTGTTACGTGAATAAGTCACTAGGAATAAACGAGAAGACAATGTTTAGCATTTTACATCAGCCAATATGAAAGGTTACTGGTTGTCTTACCAAAACCCTCCTAATCATTTTATACACCCTTAACTGGGGGTTAGGGGATGCTAGAAAATGTAAATAATAAAGATAAATAACTTTTTCTTGCTTTCTATACCCTAATACATTCCTTTTGTCATTAATTATTATACGTGTGGAGAACAGTACTTTGGTCTGGTGTTTCGTATGACATGCTACTCACAAAATGCTCGCCTTTTTAATCATCGCGCCTATTCTACTGTAACCAGGAAACCTGTCCTTACCCTCCACCAGCGTTTGCTTTTTACGCTACAGAAACAAGGGTAACCCGATTCCCGATTTCCAAATCCGGTGAAGGCTATTTTCGTGTTTAGCGGCTATCGCGACTCATTTTATCACGAGATGTTTCAGCATTGAATTTCGTTGAACACTTAATTGCGGTCAGGCACCCCACGTTTTCCTCGAGTGTAATCTTACTCATATCGCAAAAAATGTATTTTTCACATAAAACATAATAACTTGATATGTTGATTATATGTTGATGTTTTGAAAGATTCCATTCCTTTTTAATAACATTTGGAGTGCGTTTTAGCTAATCTAGAGTCCTGGAATTTCAAAACATTTTCATATCCAAATAAATGAACCAACAATGAGCATATATTTCTCTGACAATATATTTCGGATTTTTTTAAATCCATCTTTAGGTCTAAAAGCAATAAAAGAAAAAGTTTAAAAACCGTTAAAAAATATACATCTGTACAAAAGTTCCATCATCTATATCGCTATACATACATACATATAATAAAATCACATACGCAAAGTATCGCAGGTAATTAGATTTTAATGACCAACGATCTATTTCTGTATTCATCTTTTGTGTTTAGACACTGTTTGATGTTTTCAGTATAAAGAGCCTCGAGAGTCATTAAATGATAAATTGATTTTGAAGACGCGCACAAAATCGTGACGTCATCCATTGTAAGTTCACAATTGCAACTTTTCCCGTGACCAGCTACTGGACCATTACGTTTATGTTCCTTAAAACGACTTTGCAAATGTCAGCTCGTTTGCCCGACATAGCACGCACTACAACGTGGACATGTAATCTGCTAAACAATGCCACTTTTGAAACATTTCTCGACCGATGGTTTTAACGGTGGTAGTACCGATTTCAACTTCTTTAATGTAAACACGATTCTACAGGGTGCCTTAATATTAATTAAGGAACTTTCAAACTTTTCAGACAATTTCCCACGATATTGCAAGAAAATCAACTTTTCCTTGTCTTTTTCTTCTCCTTCGACATCATCATTACTAGAGCTCTCTGCCTGTTTACCATTTTCAACGATCTTACACGGTGTGTTCGCAATAATTGGTTCGTAGAACGCTGGTGGATACTGGTTCTTTTCTAATATCGACTTGGCCTTTTCAACACTTTCATGGAAATTTGACCAACTGCTGCAGGCACGATGAATTCGGTGAATCAACCCTGATACAACTGAGTGTTTGTACTTTTTGGGGGCAAACGAATGAAAATTCATGGTAAGTCCCGTATCCGTAGATTTGGTGTACCAAGTTGATGATAGCTTTGTTCCACGGCGTACAATTTTCATGTCTAGAAATGGTAAACAATTATCACTTTCGCGTTCGATGGTAAATTTGAGAGAAGGGTGAAGATCATTAATTTCTCTCAATTTGGTGTCAACATCACTTACATGGATCTCCCTTAGAATATCATCCATGTACCTTGCATACAGTTTAGCTTCTCCTTTAACAATTCCATCGAACTTGCTCATCCATCCATTCGCAAGAAGACGGGCCGGAGGGCTGCCCATAGCCAAACCATCCACCTGCCGGTAGTAGCCGTCATGGGTCAGCATAATAACATTGCAACTACATATCGAAACAAGCTGCTTGAAGGTATCACGATCGACTGGTGGTATAGGATAATTCCCAGAGTAAAGTAAGTCCGTACAGTCATTTATAGCTTCATGTAACGGAACATTTGTGTATAATGAGCTGACATCAAAACTTACTAACTCTTCGTTCTCATTCAACTCCACATCTTTGAGACTGTCAGAAATAAGTTTTGTTGAAGAATTGATGTTACACTCCTTCACTACTGATAACCATTTAGCGACTTGATTGCCTATTTTATAATAGGCCGAGCCAGGCATGGACAGAACAGGTCGAACAGGTACATGTTCTTTGTGGATCTTTGCCAGGCCATACAGGCGAGGTGGTTGACTACCTGTAGGTTTCAATTTGTCGTACAATGCTTCATTAATCTTATTTATTTATTTCAATTCCTTCAAAAGTAATGTTATCCTTTCTTCCTCTTTCAGGATTGGATGTTTTTCGTTTTTACGTTTCGGTAGGACTTTTTCAAACTGAGAGAAACTGGTGATACCATTTATCTTGTTATTGTAAGTCTCAACAGTCATTAGACAAATACCAATGCCTTTGTCAAATGGTACAGCTACCAGTTGGTTATCTTTGAGGTATTTTCTAGTCAAGTGAATTTTCCGAGAAGGCTTCTGTTTACTACACTCTTGCTTTGGGTCCTAGAAACCCGATACTTGAGAAATTTGACAAGAACGATATCCTTGCTGAGTTAGATGAATGTATAAGATTTTGTAGAAAAAAGGATCTTGATGAAAGTGTCATTACAGATATATATGTCAAAACCCTGGCATATAGCAAAAAGTGAACTTACCAGACTACCCAAAGAACTAACTAGACTACCTAATAAACTGAATATAAGAACAGAAAAAAATATCTGGAGAACATGACAAACCAACCATCCTCATTGATAAATATTCCTCTACAGGAAAAACAACCTCACCAGGATTAACGTCAGAATGAAATTCCATAAATATTTGAGGGAGATGTGGCCGCAATTTTCTATTGAAGAACGTCAGCTGCGTTTTAACTGCATTGAAAGAAACCAGTTCTTTCCTTCCTCATTCCCTGGCACCCTGAAGGGCAAGTTTATCAAAATAATAAATGATGGATGATATCTTTATCAAATATCAATTTCCACTCAATTTACAACTACCTCGGTTATTTACAAAATATTTGCAAGTATTTTATTGACTAAATAAGATATCCACTTGTTTTTTCCACTCGGTTACTCACCTTGAGATGTTCTGCTGGCAGGGTCAGATCTTCTGTAAGTTAGTGAATATGGGATGGGCCCTAGTAACTGGCTTGATCCGCTTTGGTAAGCAAATAATATTTGGGTTATGACAGTGCAAATCTTGACAGAGGGTCTGTAACATCTGAAGAAACAATCTGCTGTGACGCAGCTTAAGTGTAGTAAAGGGCAAAAACTGGGTCCTTTGAAGTATCATTCTATTTCTAGCTCTTTATTAGTTACTTTACATCGTAATTTGGGTTTTCAGATTTATTTTGTATTTTGTATACGATCTCAAGTCTTCTATTTAATACTTACTTTGGAGGCTTGTGGGTATGCGGGCCAGGAGGCCTTAGGGAAGTAAACGGCCCTACCCCACAATGCATAGTTTTCAGGTCACCCTTGGGCAAGGTTCAGTACCTGATTAGCCTCCCTTGCCAGGGTTAAGGCGAAGTCACTGGCAGCAGAGTGATGGATACTGCTTCAAAGCAGAAGAGCCTGTAGAAGGCCAACGGCTTGAGTGGAACGCGGTTGGGCGGATGATCTAACCGGACAACGGCCAAGCGCAACAAACCAATTTCAACATGGTACTGCGGTAACGCCCCTGCTGCCTTGCAGTAGAATCATTGGTTTGACAAAGGCCAGAGATGGTGCCTCGAAAAAAACACTGAGCGGAAGGCAATGGCAAACCACCACTCTAAATTGCCAAGAAAATCATGGATACACACAACTTCAGAAATACAACAAACGACGTAAATGGGGTCCGTGTGGATTCCTCTTCCGGTACGGATGTTCATGAGCAACAGGTGACGCCTGACTGTCAGCAAGTGACTGCCTGCAACATTACGAAGAAGCACATGAGAATAGGAACATGGAATGTGAGAACACTTTATGAGAATGGGAAACTGGATAACGTAAAGCTAGAAATGAATAGATTAAAGCTCAATATTTTGGGTATATGTGAAACTAGGTGGGCCGGCAATAACGAGATCATTAGCGATGAGTACAAAGTGTTACATGCCGGCGGAGAGAAACACGAGCGAGGAGTTGCCGTCATACTAGATCAAAGAAGTACAAAGAGCCTGTTAGGGTGGTGCCCTTTCTCAGATAGAGTTATGCTGGTGAGATTAAAGGGAAAACGAACAGATATTGCCATCATCCAAGTGTATGTACCAACGTCTACCAGCAGCGAAGAAGAGATCGACGAGTTTTACGAGCAGCTGGAGAAAGCTAAAAGGTATTGCAAGTCAACTGATATCATCATCATAATGGGTGATTTAAATGCAAAGGTAGGAAGTGAACCAGATGGAGAAACTGTTGGGAAGTTCGGCTTAGGTACACAGAATGAAAGAGGAAAAAGGTGGGTAAATTGGTGCAAAGCAAATGGACAGATCATCACCAACACGTGGTTTGAGCAACATCCACGTAGAATATGGACGTGGTATAGTCCTGGAGATAACGCTAGGAATCAGATCGATTTCATTACCATCAAAAAACGATATCGGAGCGCAATCTTACAATCAAAAGCTCACCCGGGAGCAGACTGCAGCAGTGACCATAACCTAGTAGTATGTAAGTTGAAGCTCAAGTTAAAGAGCATCAAGATTACGAAGTCAGCCCCAAAGTTGGAATACAGTGTTCTACTTGACAACCATACAATGCGGAACCAATATACTGTTTCTGTTCAAAATCGCTTTGAGGTACTCGAAAATGAAGGAAAGACGAAATGGGAAACATTTAAAGAAGCTACTACAGTGGCTGTGAAAGAGCTAGTACCTAAACGCGTGAAAAGGGCACGGAAAAAGTGGATGACCAACGAGATTTTGGATGAAATGAGTTCCAGACAAAAAATTTCCGATCGCAATAGCAAGGAATATAGGCAGATCACAAGAGAAATCAAGAGGAAATGCAGAGAAGCAAAGGAAATTTGGCTTAATGAGCAGTGCGAAGAAATTGAAAGAAGCAATAAAACTGAACCTAGTACAATGCACAGAAAAATCAAAGAGATTACAGGTTTTAAAGAATGCTCTTCCACAGGATGCATAAAGCCAAAGGATGGCAAAATCCTCATGGAAAAAGATAAAATACTAGAGAGATGGACAGAATACATAGGTGATCTCTTTGCCGATGAAAGAGGCCGCAAACCAGAGATAAGAAACTGCATCGAAGGTCCAAAAAATTTAAAATCTGAAGTGAGAGCAGCATTAAGCAAGATGAAAAGAAATAAAGCTGCTGGTCCAGATGGAGTAGTATTGGAGATGATTGTAGCACTTGAAGACTACGGTTTAGAAAAACTAACAGAGGTTTTGAACGAAATTTACGACAGCGGTGACATCACGGAGGATCTCAGTAAATCGATTTTTTATAGCTCTACCAAAGAAATCTGGCGCAATTGAATGCAAAATGCATAGAACGATAAGCCTAATGAGTCATATGATAAAAGTTCTCCTACGTATTTTGATGAAAAGAGCAAGAAACAAGATGAGACCGGAAATAGAAAAAGCGCAGTTTGGATTCGTTGAAGATGCCGGTACGAGGAATGCGATTTTTGTGCTGCGAATGATTTCAGAGAAAGCTATTGAAATGCAAAAGGATCTTTATGTTTGATTCATAGATTACGCAAAAGCTTTTGATAGAGTACAACATAAAGAGCTTTTCAACTTGCTTCAAGAATTAGACCTTGACGGAAAAGATCTGAGAATTCTAAGAAATCTATACTGGGAGCAAACAGCGTGTATGCGAGTAGATGGAAACACTAGCTCATACACTGACATCAAAAGAGGTGTTCGGCAAGGATGCGTATTTAGCCCGGATCTGCTCAATTTTTACAGTGAAATCATTCTCAGAGACTTGGAATCATTACAAGGGATAATTTTAGGAGGTCAGAACATTAACAACTTGCGATATGCAGATGATACCGTCTTGATCGCAGAATCAGAAGAAAAGCTACAAGAGTTACTAGATACTGTTGTAGAATCCAGCAGAAGAAAAGGGCTATCAATTAACGTTAGGAAGACAGAGTGCATGGTAATCAGCAAAGGGAAAGTCGAAAAACAGTGCATGTTACAAATTGGAAATGAATTCATAAAACAAGTACAACGTTTTAACTATTTTGGCAGCATGATAACCATAGATGGCAAATGTGATTGAGAAATCCGGAAGCGAATCGGAATGGCAAAAGTTGCATTTGAAAAGCTTACCAGTTGGCGTCTGGCCCGGAATAACCAGCCCCTTGGCAGTAAGGTTAAAATGCAATCTCAACAAAATGAAAACAAGAAGTAAAAAATCATACCACATCGTCCGTCGAGTTGGTCAACAAGGGACGCGTCCCCAAAGGGGGCTGAACCAGCTTGGGGTCGAAAAATGTGCGACTGAATCAGCAACCTCTTTTAATGAAGACTCAGTTGGTCACCATTCACAGGGAAACCTATCAGATGGCCCATCTAGAGATAAACCAAGAGCGAACAAAACAAAAGAAAAACGCATAACATGGAGTAGAGATGATTATAAAGAAGTGATGTATGCTTTTTATATGTCTTCAGAGAGACCAGAAAGTAGTCACACTGAAACAACCTTTAAGCTATGGAGAAACCGAAACCCTGGAATTAGCATGAATTTTGATGGGAAAAGATTAGCAAATGTCAGGCGAGATATTATGAACAAGAAGAGATTGACAGATTTTGAACTGCGGGAAATTAAAGATATGGTAAGACGTGAAGTTGCAGAGAGGGATGCTAGAGAGGTTAATTGTAGGGATGGAGTGGTTGGCAGCTTGGGAATCGTGAAAGGAGAAGGTCAAACTGGAGTACTGGATGACATTCCAGTTGATCAAGGGTCTGATGAGTACGGTGAAAAATAGCGAGGAAAACTATTAAGTAAGATATGACACTGTCAGCCAAAATGGAGACATATCCCTCCCTAAGGTAAACAACTGGCTGTAGTGAGAAAAGGGCTCAAGTTGAGAGAGGGGATATTGATGAAACTGAATAGGATGATTTTAAAAATGAAATTCTTGATAATGTAGTAAAAATTGAAAGTATTAAAATGAATGAACGTGAAACTCTACAAAAATTGAAAATTAAAAAATCACAGGAAAAACTTTTAGCATTGGGAAACCTAGTCATACAGGAAATTGGTGAAGAAGTAGATAGGGATTTAAATGACCTAAACACTATTTTGTATGCAAGTGCAAAAACTATCGAAGGAAAGCTTGGAATCAAACCTAAAAAACCTAAAAAGAAAAATCATCATAAGAAGCCTAAATGTAAACTTTGTCTTGAAAAAAAAATTGAAACGCTACGGGGCCAGATATCAGTATTGACTGAAATAGAAAGAAATAATAAACCGAAAACAAGGAAAGCCCGAAAATTTGTTCGGAAATTTAAGTTAGCAAAGGCCAATGAAATACCGAGCATAAAAGAAGAATTAAAACAAAGAATGCAAGTAAAAGCGTAGCGATTGAGGAGATTTGACAAACGGCATAATTTTTACATGCAAAATAAGACTTTTAAAACGGATGCGAAAACGTTTCATAGAGAGATCGAAAAGAGTCAAATCACAGTTAAGGAAATACCATCTGAGGAGAAAGTTGAAAAAGCAAACTGGATAAGGAGTACCGAAAAGGAGAACAAGAACATAAATGTGATAGGATAGGAAATACTACTGTCACAAAATTGAGGGCAGCTTTGAATAAATCCCAGAATTGGAAGTTACCTGGAGTTGATAGAGTTTCAAACTTTTGTTGAATGTCTTATCTTCATCACATGAAAAACTTGCAGACTTATTAAATGAAATCATGTTAACACCTGAAAAAATTCATCAATGGTTGTGCGAAGGAACAACATATTTACTCGCTAAGCGCACCAAAACAAATGATGCAAAAAATTACAGACCGGTTACATGTCTGTCCACAACACATAAACTCTTAACGTCAGGTATGACCGACAGAACTTATGTATACCTTGATCGAAACAACATTTTCCCTCTTGAACAGAAAGGATGCAGGCATGGATCGTACAGGTGCAAGGACCAATTGTTAGTCAACAAAATGCTTCTTGAAAATTGTAAAAAGAAAAGAAGGAACATGAGTTGTGCGTGGATTGACTACAAAAAGTGTTTGATAGTGTTCCGCACGAGTGGATACTTAAGTGCTTAGAATTATTTAAAGTTTCACCAAGAGTTATAAATTTTTTAATGCACAACATGACATACTGGAAGACAAGGCATTTTCTTTCTCATGAGGGTGGTTCTTTGATGACTGATGACACCAACATTAAAAGAAGGATATTCCAAGGTGACTCGCTTTCTCCCCTCCTTTTCTGTATTTCACTTATACCTCTTTCACTTGAACTAAATTCATCCGGGTACAGATATAATACCGGATCTAAGCGAATTTCACATTTCTTTTATATGGATGATTTAAAGCTATGCAAAGGACGAACTTGAAGGACTGTTGAGGATAGTGAAGGGCTTGAGTGACGATATAGGAATGGTGTTTGGGTTGAGTAAGTGCGCCAAAGCTACTTTTAAGAAAGGGAAATTGGTGACAACCAACAATGTCACATTAGATGAAGAAACCGTGATTAAAGATATGAGCAGGAGAGTGTTTACAAGTACCTAGGCGTTGACGAGTCAAATGGAATCCAACACGCTTCAATGAAACAGAAGCTTAAAAAAGAATTACTTAGAAGGGCTAGATTGATATTCAAGACAGAACTAAACTCAAAGAATCGAGTCACAGCCTATAGCACCTTGGCTGTTCCAGTAATCACGTATAGCTTTAACATTATGTGGAATCTAACGGAGATTAAAAGATTAGATACTAAGATTAGGAAATTACTTGCAACATACAATATGCATCATCAAAAAGCCGATGTTGAACGTCTTTACATTCCTAGAAACTCCGGTGGAAGAAGTTTGACTCAACTTGAGCTTTCTTTTAAAACTTCAACAATCGGTCTCTTTCGGTATTTAGATTTGTCAGAGGATTGGATGCTCCAGTTAGTGTATGGTCATAAGAAGCAGAAAGGCTCTCACTCGGTTGTTAAAGATGCTAAACTGTTTGCGGGAGAGCTGGAACTTGAAATTGGAAGCTGAATTTGAAGGGGAAATGAAAAACACTGAAAATGCTCGAAAGCTACAAAAGATGGCAAGGAAAAAAGGGAAAAAGGTTATCGACAGTATCTAGAGGTCAAAGCCTTTGCATGGTCAGTACTCACTTCGAAGCCAAAAAGCTGATGTTGAATTATCAGGCACCCATCAGTGGCTAAGACGTACTGGCCTGAAGGCGGAGACTGAAGGGTTTATAGTCACAGCTCAGGATCATCGTCCACCTTTTTGCTCCATAAAGTAGTACACTTTCAACAGTCGCTCGAAAGAAGTTGATTTTGAGATTTCTTTCCAGCGATGATTTCCATATTTTGTCTAACTTGTTTAGAGATTGCCAAGCTTGACCAAGTCGTGATTCCATGTTTTTTTGACTCGAGTGAACCCATGAACCAAGATATTTAAAATTATCAACATGCTTTAATTTGTTTCCTTGAGAAGTAAAGAGTTCACCATCTGGCTGGTTGTACGACATGTATTATGTCTTTTTATAGTTTGCATGAAGACCGATTGTTTCTGCAGCTTTTTCAAGTCTTAGTAGGAGAGTTTGGGCCTCATTTAAAGTATTGGAGATGAGAGCTGGTAGACTTATAGATATACAAACTGGTCTCAGGAACAAGGATACTCTGACTAGAAAGAAAGAATCAACCTTTTTAAAAACAGACTCTAGACCTCAAGAAAGATCTGAAGAAAATGACAAACTAAGCAGCTCCATTGATGAGCATTTCTCAAAAGTGGAAACAACCTCACCAGAATTAATATAAGAATAATTTCCCTCGAATATTGGAGTGAGAGAAGGACTCAGATTTTCACTGAATGTCGTGAGGTGCGTTTCTGCTACATTGAAAGAAACCATCTACTCGAATATTGGAGTGAGAGAAGGACCCAGATTTTCACTGAATGTCGTGAGGTGCGTTTCTGCTACATTGAAAGAAACCATCTACTTTCTTCTTCATTATCTGATAGCAGAAAGTAAGGTTCCAAATATTCGCAAGTTTGACTTCTCCCTGCTCAGTTACCTTGTATTTCTTATGCCAAGGTAAAAGATAGTGTCATCAGCATAGATATTGGTGAACTGAAGCATGTTACCAGGACGATCATTGATGTAAAGCAGGAAGAGAGTTAGACCATGGATAGCATTTGATGAATGCCTGCATTAATGGAGTACGTGTCAAATATTAATTTTATCCAGTATCACACGTATTTTAAATCTAAGAGAAAGAACTGAATGACAGACCCTTTGAATAATCGGCACATGCAACTTCATGTCAGAAATAATGACATGTTGTTTAGGTCGACTGTTTTGGGATCCGTCTTATAAATCTGGAATAAGATCATAGGCTATTCCAAATATTACCTTTGTCAATAAATCAGTCTCAGACTTTATTTCTTTTTCAAATATAGAAAAAAGTTTGCAGAGATATTTTGAGGGCATATTGTAAGACTTTCTTTAGAGATATTTCAGGAATAACATTTTTCTAACCAATTTTAAGCATTTTTTTGAAATCATTTAATTAATACGTAAAAATGGAGTTTCACGTATATGGATATTTTACAATTGTTTATTTAGATAACTGCAAAAATCGGTTGCAAATTAAAGTCGTACATCGCCATGGGACAAAATTTGATAATAGGTTCCTATAATTTTTTGTCGTTTGCAATTTTGTTGTTGTTGTATTTTTGTTAATTTTATCATTGTATGGATACCTAAAACTTGGTTGTATTTTTATCTTTATTGTGAGTTATATTTATATCTCAATCCAAACCTGCGGAGGGATGTATTGTCGTATTTAAACCAGTGCCAAAGACAATTCCAGAAATCCCATAAACAGAAAGCATATACAGTAAGCCAGCCTGCCACACCTTATCAAATGCCTTAGAAACCTTAGAAATACCAAAAACCACAGCCTGTTTTTTATCAGACTTCTCCAAATATCCGTAAATATTCTCTGTATTTACAGTCAAAAGGTCACAAATGGAGCAAGATTCTCTAAGTCCTTACTAAACATCAATGACTAGACCCAGGTTCTGCAAGAATTCGACCAGTGCACGTTGATACGTCGTTCAAAGTCCTTACTTATTGCAGAAAAAAGACTTAAGATCGATTAGTGTCAGGACCAAAGTAATTATCTGCAGTCTTGAAGAAAGGACAACATTAGAAATCTTCCAAGGAGACGAAAAAAGACTCCGATAGAAGCGACTGAAAATTTTAGACAGGAAGGAAGGTAACTAAGAACCACACTTTTTGAAGAGAACTATAGAAAGCAATTTTAGACTGGAAGCTTTAGCTTGATCAAACCCATGAATAACTTTGGCAACCAATATTTGAATTATGATAGGAGTTTAAAATATGATGTTTGTAAAGGAAACGTCGGCAAAAAAACAACAGTCTCATTAAGAAAAGAAATAACAGAAAGCAATCAATTAAAGAGATCAGCATTTTCCTTAGAGGGCATAGAAAATTAAACAACATAAAAAAGTGAAGGATAATTGACTTACTAGAATGCAAGACATCATTCTAAGGTTTGTTTGTAGAAATCTCGACTTTGATGTTCTTGGGAAGAGATATATCCACAAACACCTTCAGCATAGCGAGATTTAGCATCAGAATTCACCCTTTCACAAACATTCCCAGCCGTTCTGAAAAACAATCCGAAATTCATCAGCTCAAACATTTCGAAACTAAATATAGGAATAATTGCGATGAGCAATGATTAAAGAACAATAAGCACTCAACTATGGAGAAAAATAAACATTGACTTTAAAATTTCGACCAGGTACAAATGTTTCAATGTCAATTTGAACAGATTCTGTAAAATCAGTAGCAGCATCAAAAGTTGATTTGCTAAAAACTAATACCTAAGGAATATCACAAAAAAATTAATGAAATCCATTCCAGCCAGGCTGATCAAATTTAAGTCTTAAAGTAATCTGGTTTGGGAACAAGATTTGAAACTGTTGCCTTCCCCCCTGTGACCGCAACATGGTCGAAAAATTCACAGAACGGAAATGCTCCCCTACGTCTAAATAGGGGAAATTTTGTGGGAAAATAAACAATCTGTGTAACATTATAAGCAAGAACGAAGCTGCAAGTACCTTCTTGAGGTCTGTTAGTCCTTTTGCAATGAACAACAAGGTCATGTGATGAGCGGTGAAGTCACCAAAAACAAAAATGTTAGCAGTATGATGTTTGGAGTCAATACCCTAGTTGTTGTTTTCAAAAACAAAGCCATACTAGTATTTCAACATTACTTTAATGGTTTATATTAATTGCTATTGTACATAAGATAAAGGTTTAATACCAGTCTCCTACATAAAGACTTTTAATCTGTTAGGTAAACTAAAATTACCAATATCTATTTCTATGGATGGCTGAAAAAATTAATGATAATTGACTTTTAAACTAAATGCACAATAAAGTGTTGATAAAAGAAAAAGCAAACTGGCATGTCTAGAATATGTCTATAATTAAAAAGTACGATGACGGACAATGAAATGAGGTTAACGTCGCTGTAAGATGACTATATATTACTAGATATGTATATTAGGTTGTAAAGAGTCACGTCTACTGCCTGCAGACATATCCTGGATAGTTCTTCCCTTGAGGCTACAATATGCTAATTAATATAATAAATATAATAATTAATATAATAAAGATATCTCTTGGATCTTTGATACATTGATATAGTCATTCAAAGTAAAGAGAGAGAGAAAGAGAGAAAGATATATATATATATATATATATATATATATATATATATATACAGTCGAAAGGACACAAAACTAAAAAACAAAAGAGAAGCTGCTGGTAGTTTCAAATTATGATTTAGAGATTTATCAAGAGCTACTGCTATCTTCTCTAGAGAGAGTGGTCAAACCTCAACATAGGTTAACATGGGGCTAAGGTCAAAGTACACAAGAAGAAACAACTTCCTTGATAAAACTATTCAATGTTACAAAAGGAAAAAATCACGTGACACCATACCATACATCGCTGTTACGTTTACGGATAGCCTTTTGATAAAGGAAGGCTGATTTGTGCCTCCAGACTGTCACAAAAAACACGAGCTCCTCTACGTTGTCAGTGCTTGGTGCCAACTTACGTTTCACCAACCCTACAGACAAATTTATGTCGGCCCAAGCCGATATACATCTACATCACAATCATAGACTTTTACTTCGCCAGGTGTTATTTTTTTCCCTGTTCCGTGAAAAATGACTTCAATACAAAGGCTATATTTTACGGAGCTGGATGGAATTTGCAACAGATATTGACGCTTTTCTAACCCACTCCCAAGGTTGCTCAACAACACTTTATGATACCATATTTTCTCCTTCAAAATTTTGACTTCAGGTGTGATTTTGCGATCAATGGCAAAATAAAGCGGAATTTGGTTTACATTGCGGTGTTTCTTCGGAGGAAATTTTCCCCAGTTCATGCGTTAATTCAGGTTATTTGATCCGGTTCTTAAAAGTCCTTCTCTCGACCAGCAATGCCATTTCATGATCTCAGGTATGATTGTTACCTTGTAGATATGGTTTTTACGTTGTACTCGGCAAAGCTTTATCTCATATTGGCGTATGAAAGTCCTTATTGTGGACTTGAGGCAACACTTACAATCACCCCCGATTGTCATTTTGATTTTGTTTATATGTGTACAGAGTCAAGAACAAGACCCTTTTATTTCTTTTCTGCCACTTCCAACCATTTTGGCAGGAAGGAGCACAAAAACTCTGTTATGCTTTTCGCTTCATCTGTTTTTCGTGAAAAGCATTCGATGTTTTGAAGTAGTACCATCTACAATTTTATTCCCTTGACATTTCCTATTTGATACGAGAAATTCGTCAATTCCATTATGAAGGGCAATATCATTTTGACTAATACTTTGATAAATTGGGTTTAGAACTTCTATTTTGAAAACAAAGTCGAATTTCTTTCTGTTGTTCTCTGCATGACTTACCATATGCTTGGCGTCATTTTTGACACTGCTTGGTTGTTTTGAAATTGTAGCGATTGTAAACCCTCAGATCATCAGTCAATACTTTTTTTTGCCCCCCAAAATAAGGGTCACAGCTCACGCGAGTGAAACTTTGCTAAGAATTCAATAGAAGGGGGTCTATTAAAAGGAAGGGTTGGAAATGTTATGAAATCTAATAGACGAGGGTCATGGTGGTGATTGGCGATTTAGCGAACGAATAAAGCGTTCAACAACAGACATCTCTACTCAAAACAGGAATCCACTTTGTACAGCACTACAATGTTATAAAGACAGACAGGCATGTAAAGATTAACATAGGAAATCTACACGACTCAAATCAGAGAGATGACAGGGTTGCGTGAAATACTGAGTTTTTAATGTAAATTAACTTATTGACTTCCTGAGGTCTAAAAAATCCATTATTTAACTTTTTGAATAGTCGAGCACTAATTTCGTATAAATTATCTCCTTACAAAAAAAGCCTCACGTGTATTAATATTAATGGCCATAAATCGGAAAATGAACTATTGGTAATGACTAAGTTCAACTACCTATCAGCAGCTGAAGGCCAGTTGGTCTAGGGGTATGATTCTCGCTTAGGGTGCGAGAGGTCCCGGGTTCAACTCCCGGACTGGCCCAAAAACATTTTTTTTGTATAGTTCCTTCTTACATTTTTTTTCAAAAACTTTTGAAAAAACAACAACTGACCCATTTGACTGTCACCATCTCCTGAACACATCCATTTTAAATTAATGAAAACGTTGAATTTAACTTAAACAATGCCAAGCAGGTCATTGTCAAAATGTGCAACTATGGATTTTCTAAAATACCTTAGTTAACTAAAGTCGTACAAAAATTCAGCCTGTGGTTTCAGATTCATGAAATTCAGACATCATCATCATCATCATCATCATCATCATCATCATCATCATCATCAATATACTACACAGTTACACTAAGTTCAACAATTGTAATCATCACATTGCCACAACCAAAGTCATTAGGAATATTGAAATAGTGGTCCTCGTTTCCCTCCGTTTTTATCACTGCTAACATTTTTAATTGCCAAGTTTATAAATCATGACCTGCACTGCACTTTGTGCTGCATGAGCTTACTGATATTTAACAAAATACTTTTGAATTGTGCAGAATATAAGTTTCATGGAATCCCTAGAAATAATTTCGTGTTTTTACTGATACACTTAAACAGGCCACATTGGGTACCTTTGAGCTAACAACAGATGGAGGTCATATATTTTTCATATTTGTAATGATTTATTGTCTTATACCTTTGATCACCAAGCGAAAATTTTCTTCCTTTGGTCATATTTGCCGTCATGACAATGTTGACAGGGATCTGTTACTTAGCTCTGTATTTGGTAAGCGAGCATGAGGTAGGCCTGAGGCACGTTGTAGTGATAACATCTCTCAGCTGTGTGATGGAAAATCTATTCCAGAACTATATCGAATAGCCCAAAGTCGGTCTGGTGGGCGAAATTTTTGTGGAGGGCCACGGCAGATCTTGAAATGATCTTTCCGCTTGATGATGATGAATATAATAAACAATTTACGTTGAGTTCACCAGCATTTTGAGCCAAAAGATCATCCAGCAGATCCTGAATTGAGATATAAGAGTCAAAGAGGTACTCTGTTAGCGTTGATTCAATTCTGGATATAGCTCACAGTGATCAGCATTACCTTTGCTCTGTCTTGCAGGAGGGGCCAGCTGAAGGCGTAAAGAATGGTGAGAGCTTAGCAAACTACGTGCTGGATTTTTTTTGAAAGAACATGACATTTTCATCAAAGATTGCAGGAGTCAGTCTTATGAAAATGGCTTTAAAATGAGCAGGAGATTTTCTGACATGCAAGCAGAAAATAGAGATAAAGGCCATTTGGTTGAATACATTACCCGTTGTGCACATTCCTTGAATATGGTTAGCCAGTGTTCATTTGAGTCATGCACTTTAGTGGTGACAAGTTTCACAGTATTTATTCCAACCATTTACTATTCACACACAGGCATCTTCAAATATAAATTGTCAAATAAAAGGCAATAAATGGTTGTAACCAAGACACTGGGTTTATTTCTTCACAAAACAACAAAAATGTTTATATGGAACATGACATTTTCAATATAATTCATGCATAAAGACCTTACCAACATAAAATACAAAACAAAAGTGGCAAACGTACAAGTTGCAGCACAGACACGAGTAGTGGCTCATAAAGAATGAAGACTGCGCATCATTTCCCCACCAATCAGTCCGTTTGATTTCTTTTCTAAGAAGCAGACACCATAACGTGAGTTCCTATTTTTTTTTAAAAAAATAATCATACTGTTATTTGTTGTGCTTAAAAAGCGCTTTGTTTACCACTGAAGCATTTCAGTTTTCTCGGACAGACGGCTTCCAGTTCCCGATCAAAATTTTCTTGAGGTAATTTATGCAACTGTCTGGTGTTTTTTTCTTTTTGCGTTGCAATGAGTGTTTACATAGTACAGTGCAGTGCTGTATCGTAAATGTCCATTCAATGTGATATTTGTGTATGCGACTTCTCTTTATTTGCTTCCAATATATGGCATGTCTTGAAGAAGTAAATGGTGTCTGTCAGGATTCACACGTTCGCTACCATACATACGCACAAAATACAAACAAAAACAACACAAAGGAAGCAGATCTTTATAGATTTTATCCCACAGTAACTCTTTAAGGTGTGTTTGCTCCGGCAATATGGCCAGGGAGTTATGTCTCAGAGGCTCTGTGCTGCACTGAAGAGCCAACAAAGTCCGAAACAGTACTATCTGCAGATTGAGTAGCTTTTATTTAGAATGCATCATTCTTGCACTGCATGAAAAAAAATGTAGGAAAAACAAGACAGTGAGTAAGTAATAAGAAAACATTTTACGTAGCTAACAAAACGTCTTGTTACCGTCAGACCTGCCTGGTAGGCTTCTTCAACTTCATCCAAAAACTTAACACGTTTTTCTCAGCTGGCACACGTTGGGACTGCTTGACACCTGTGCTCTTGGCTTACTCACCGTAAAACGTTTATTTAACACTTGGTGGACTGCTTCTTACAATGTCGTAGATGTCCTTCAAAAAGGTCAAACTAACACTTCTTGGTAAATAGATACGTCCCAGAAACGCTCACAAAAGCCAAACAGACATTCTTTTTAACTAGGGTCGATAATCTTTTCAAAAATGTTTTGAAACTTAAATAATGATTATCTCCACAGTGACAGCATCAAATATTTGTTTTCGTTTTTAAAATTACAGGCGCTAATATTTCTTCAATAGATTTTTAGCAAATTGATTATTAGTATACTTTTTGAGTAGTATAATTTTTGACTTTTTTCATTTTTATAATCATATTTACTTTTGTCTAACATAATTTTTACTTTATTCTATTTTGTGATAACTTTATCTGTTCGTGTTTTTCATTCTTATGTATATTTTAATGCTGCAGATTTCCATAGGTAATACTTTATTCTGCTTTATATAGATTGAATTTTATGTTTTGCTTATATCTAAATCTTTAATTTATATTATAGATTTGTCTTTAAAACCATATTTTTATGTTGTTTATTTGATATGTTAGTTTATTATTGTTAGTTTCTGGCACATACAGGATTTTCAACATTTCTATTTTATATTCTTTACCAGTTTACAATAATATGGGCGTTACTTCAATAATATATTCCTTAATTCAAATAAATAATTTGAAATTACTATTTTGTTTTGTTGCCTGTCTTGCTTAACATTATAGTTAGGGATTACAGAGCAAAACGGCTGTTTACGTATTTTACATGTTATTCCTACACTTCCATATTTAGCAGATTATATGTAATATTATAACATAATAAATAATTTACATGTTTTTTTATTTGTTTATTTACTATGTTGTATATGTTTGTGCCCAAAAGATAGATCTTCTTAATTTGCATCTATGTGAGTGTGACAGACGCTCACCAAAATATAAACGTCTTTTATTAGTAATTAAATCAGTTTGATGCAAGGGTTTCGATGAGTGTTTCAGTCAGAGTCTTTAGACAAACCCAATCTGTTATCTGTGTATCTGAACGTATCCCTCCCTTATAGAGTTGGTTGCTATAAAAATTTGAAAATCAAGTTATCAAGGCAGCCTCAGAATGCTATTGCGGGTTTGTGTTTAAAGGAGGAAGGAAACCTGGCTCGTCCTTTTGAAAAAGAAATCTTGTTTGTCACAAACAAAAATACGGTTCTTTACAGATGTCAGTACAGTGTGATGCCAGGTGTGTGAGCCAAGCCTTTTTAAAATTAATGAGGAAAATAAAACGATATGTTGCTAGGATATCAAGCCAGCAGTTAATGACCGTTTAATAATTTTGTTTAGCTTAAACAATATTCCAAAAACAATGATCAGATTGTTAATTGCGACTTGGCTAAATGCCAGTACATAAATAATAATGTAAAATGATGAAAGTATTGTCAGCCTGTCATTTAACAAATCTACAAAAAATCTACGCTTCAGTCAAGGAAGTAGCCATGTTATATGGCAAGAATGTCATCAAAATAGGAAATCGAGTTAGCGAAAAGTGAGAATGATAAGGAGAGAATAAACTGGGCTTGGAAATACACCGATGAAAAGATATTGAACATAACAAAATCAGTTTCAATGACAGAGTATATAAAAAACCAGAACAGAAAATGGGTTGCACATGTTGCACGAGCATCTAACGACACCTTGACAAAAAGGCTCATGTTCGTCAACGAGAAATATACGAGAAGAGGCAATGGTAATAAGATAGTGTTTGAAAATGTGATAGTGCAAGAAGTAAAAAAGGGAAAGTCTTTAGAGACATTTCTGCGGGAATGCACCAAGAAAAAGTTTTAGTTTGTCAAACTGACTTGAGAAAAATCATTCAAACCTTCACCTGTTGTGCTAAAAAGCAAGACTAGATAACCGAAAATTTGACTAAAAGGCTTAGCATTTTTTATTCGGTGACCATTTTTGCTCCGACGATACCAGTCATTTAAGGTATTCATGCCTTCTGTAAGAGTAAATAGTTAAGTTTACTTTTTTCATTTCCAACAAGGATCTTCATTATCAGATTCGACCTACTTTAAGACATGGCCTTTCTTGAACTCAATATTCTTTTATCGGTCAGAAAAGGTGCTTATACACATTGTTAATTACTTAGCTGTCACACAGCTATCAATTAAACCAGTGTTTGAGTCATTTTTATAAAATGCGAAACGTTTCGTTTCGTCTTCAGTTGACTATACATCTTCTTACTTGCAATTCATGTTATGAAGACATGCAATGCCACACTCTGAGCCTAACTACAGATTTTACTTGTCCATAATACCAATCATTTCTTTGCGAATTTGTTCACATCTCGTAACATCACCTTAATAGTGGTTGTAATGAATAAATTTTTTTTCGGTTATTCTAAAAAACTCGAACTCGACCTCTAGGGCTTCTGACGGCACCGAAACTCTGTTCCATTTTTTTTTGCAATGTTAGGTAGTTATGCCAACTTTTCAAATGAAAATTTGAACACCTACGGAGCTAAATTTTGAGGCTTTCTCGAACATTTATTTAATTCGGATGATTCAAATAATGTTTTTTGAGTTTATTAATAGATTTGTAGATGACATTTTATTTTTTGAGTTGGTTGTGTAAATTAATCTCAAGTAAAAACACCAAAATTGTTCAATTCATGAACTTCACGAATTTCAAAACTTCTTCAACACGGTTTTTCATAATCGGCGGGGATCGGGGCTGGTTCGGGGATCGGGGTGTCCCGCACATGTTTAGTCTTTAGTTGACTATACATCTTGTTACTTGCAATTCATACAGGATATGTTACACTGAAAAAAAACTGTTTCATGATAATTAATTTTTAACCTTTTACCTCCTCCCTGAGCCCTTGCAAATGAAAGTTGTTTATGTAATTAGAAATGTTTGCTTTTCTTTTCTAGTATAATCCCTGGAAAAGGTTTAAAGCCACATAGCATATTATTACACTTTTTTATATAGAGAGGGGAGATTAGCCTAAAAACCACTCTTATTAAGGAAACAAGTGAGACAACTTAGATATTTTTCAGGCAAAAAAGAGCTTTAAAGGTATCTTCTTATAAATGTCCTCATTTTTTGTAATTTACAATATATCCAACCCATATTGGAGAACATTGTTGAATTCGGAAAGCATTCTATTATAAATCGTGATGACTTAAGGTGTTAATAGAGCTGGTTCTTCTAGTGTGTCAGAGAAGATACAAGAAGGAAGATCAGGATGGTATAGGCACCTCTTAGGAAGAAATAAAGAATAATTTGGATGAATTTTGCTGGAAATCGACCAAGAGAAAGGCCTAAAATCAAGTTTAATCCTGACCCTAAACAGCATCGTTAATCTCGTCTTGTACTAAGTTGTCAAAACCCTGACAAACATTTGCTTTTAAACATTATTCTCTCTTACTACCGTACAACCCTCCCTTACTATAAAAAGTTTAATGTTTGACAGTATCAGGTTCTTCGTAAAAACAACAAACTTTATTTCTTAATACCACTTCTTCTTGCCAAGGGGTCCAAAAGATATATTTTCTGCTATCTATGCTGATTTTTAAATAAAGCTGAACAAATAAAACAAATTTACTGATGTCATTTTGCTTGAATTGGAATTCCTAGTATGCGCGAGTTACTAGCTCGCGTTGATTACGTCCTTCCCCTTTGTACACCCCCTCCCCCTTCGTCAGAAGAGCAGTTGGTTAATGGTAAGTGCAGTTGCACAGTAACCAAGGGGTTCCGGGTTCGATTCCCCCAGCAAGTGAGGAGAATTTGGAACTCTACAGAAAGAAAAAGCCATTGGTTGGCGCAGGAGGGGCATCTGTCCAAGAAATTTTTTAATGCCAAAACAAAGTTCCCTCTGAAGGCCACCGTCTGAGCCTCAATTGCTGTGGGGAAATGACGTTAAAACCAGAAGCGAAAGAAATATTTTTGTTTGAACTGGACTCTTGTAAAATATTGCTTTCTTATCACACGACATGCAGCAGCGAAAGGATATTCTTAATAGCATAACATAACATAGGCTTTTGAAATAGATTAAAAACCCAGATTATGTAATTTACAAGAAGAGTCTTCTTTTAACTCTGCAATAGCAAATCGTAGATAAGTCAACACCATGAGCATCTTCTTTATCTCAGGAGGCAAACAAACAAGAGGGAATGAAACCTAATTATGGGAGTTTTAGCTTGTTTTAGCTAAGTAAAACCGTTAGAGAAAAATTGTGGGGCTTATTGTGAGGATAAACAACACTATTTCTTCTCTTTTCATCACAGCACCCACTAGACAACCACACATCATTGCACATGCACACAATTAAAAACCAATGAAAAATAACTCCATGGTTTATTGCTACTAATGCTATGAATAAAACCCAGCTGTTTATGTAAAGGTCTTTCACCACAAATGAATTTGCTGCTGAGCTATCATGAAATGAAGCCAATGAATAACATTAAAGTCAATCCCACACCATCATAAAAATATATGTAAAATTACGTAAGAAATATATATATAGGCGTTGTGGGTTAATGTTAGTGCAGCTGCATCGTAACCAAGAGGTTTCGGGTACAATTCCCCGAGCAGGCGAAAAGACTTTTGAACTTTACTAAAGCAAGGCCCTTGATTGGCGTCAGGAGGGCATCCATACAAGAGATTCGTTACTGCCAAATCCAAGTTCCAATGAAGGGCACCGTCGTAGCCCCAGTTACAGGGGAAAATGACGTTAAAAGAAACAAAATCCGCAAAAAACCTGGGATGTAAGTTCTGAGGAGCAGTTGCTTAATGGTTAGTGCAGTTGCACAGTAATCAAGGGGTTCCGGGTACGATTCCCCGGGCGGGCGAGGAGAATTTGGAACTTTAAAAAAGAAAAAGTAAGTGCTTGGCGTGAGGAAGGGGATCTGGCCAAGAAATTTCTCACTGCCAAAACAAGGTCTCTCTCAAGAGCACCGTCTAAGCCTCAAATGCTAGGGGAAAATGACGTCAAAACAAAAAAAAAATAAGAAAGATCTGAGTGTTTTTCGTTTCTTGCAACATCAAAGAAGAGAGCATACTCTTTTGACCTACCAAGTCGTTGTTGTATTTGCCCGCCTTTTTACCTGGATTTTGTCAATCTAATAGTGAACCATGTCTTAGTTCTTACAGAGAATGACTGGTACCATTGGCAACAGGATACATCAAACCTTTTATCAAAAAGACCTTTCTTTTGATCTTCATCATTCGACAACGACTTGGTAGGTCAAAATAGTATGCGTTATGTTAAAACCAAAACGAAAAAATATTTTTGCTTAAATGTTAAACGATGAGTGTTATACATGTTTTTTCCTCAAAGTGTCCAAGCCTTAAGGTCTTGAAGTTATTAAACTGGATTAAACATGTATTTTTTGCTTTATTGTAGAAAAATATTGTTAAAGACAAATTTCGATTTTTTGTTTTTTTCCATGGCCATAAAAATTTTGCGGAAATGACCAGTTTTGAAATTTTTCGTGGACATTAACTTTCGCGGATGACCTATTTTGAAAGATTTCGCGGACATAAACTTTCGCGGATCGAGGACTCCAGAATTTTTTGCGGGACAAACTTTCGCGGTTTTGAACAAAACCCGCGAAATCCGCGAAAGTTTCTACGTTTAAAGTATTCCTGCTACTATTTTGATAATCATAGTGAAGGTGATTTATATACATTACAATACCTTTTGCTTTAGAGGCCGTTATTAAGTTTTCTCTTAAAGTTTGCGGGAAAAGAAAGGAAGCAAAGTCACCAGAGGTACCTTCTACTGAGTTCTTACAAAGCCAAAAATTTTCCATAATATATTTGCTGTGCTATTAAATCCATCTCCTAGACCACCTTTAATCTGATAATTATGCCTGTCTTTGCCCATAAACTCTCTGAACCTTTGAGTACCGCTCTCAAACCCCTATTTCCACAGATATTTTCTTTATTTCCAGTAGCTGTAACTTTTGCAATTTTTTATTCCTTTCTCTTTTACTTTCCTCCCTCTCAAAATGGCCACAAAAATGCTATTTGCTTCCCTATTCATTTTGTTGACCATCAGGCCTTCTACTTTTAGTGTGTTGTAGATATAGGAGCTTTATCATGTCAAGAGTGATAAGCTTTAGAGGCTTACGACATGTGCACGATAAAGCTTCTAAATATACGACTTCCACTGAGTCTACAAAGACAAGAATTTTCATAATTCAATCTGTTGCTTACAGTGTGTGGCTTTCATCTTCTGGTGTTTAATTATAATCCTTTCTTCTCCATTATATTATTATTGTTGTTATTATTATGATAATTATTATGACCACCTTTCTTTCTTACCTTGCATATTTTTACATTGCTAACCGCCAGTGACCTTAGGAGAGCGAATGTTTTAGAGTAACACATACATGACATGTAGGTAAAAAAATTATAGATTCTTATATAAAGCATTTGTGTGAGTATAAAAATGTAGATATGTACAAATATATTAATGTACTAATATACTAATATACTAATTTAATTGATAGAAATTTTTTTAATGTAATGTTCGTGAAAAGTATGATATGATATATAGTATATATATACACACACAGCATAGTATAAATATAACCTTTAAGTGGAAAGACACTTTCACAAATTTGAGGAGTACTGGTTAAAACTATTTTCTGGATCTCGTGAAGGCTACGTTCACCTGGTAATTTTTCGACAAGGATGATGATGATGATGATGATGATGATTATTATTATTATTATTATTATTATTATTATTATAAATATTTGCTGCCAATATCACTGACAGATACTGTACCGACATTTAAACTAGGAAAACTGATTATTACCAATGACCAAAGATTTCCCGTGCTTTTTTCTTTTCAGTACTCCAATACCATCATCTATATCCTGGCTGTCCCTAAAAATGCAGGGTCTGATTCAAAGTAGACCTCTACATGTGTTCCGAACTGCTTAATACATTTCTTGAAATTATGTATTATATTACCAAGAGGTCCTATGGTAACTGGTACCACTGATACTTAGCAGAGATTCCACATCCTCCAAAATTTCCTTCTGATGCCTTGATATTTTTCAATATTTTCCTTTTCTTTTTCATCGTTCCCCTTGTCTACAGGGATTGCAACATCGGTAATTAGTGCAGACTTTTCAACCGTGTTAATAATGACAATGTCAGGCCTCCTTGCTACGATTATGTGACCACATTGATTATTCATGTTCCAAAGGCATTTTCTGAGACTGTTTCTGGATTGTTTTCGTGCCATTTCTCAGACCATTAAAACAAGAACTTTTCGCCAAAGTTCCCTTTGAATCATTGCTATAAGAAGAGACATTGTCATGTCTCCTGTTATAGCACTTCTGGGTCAGTTTCATGCTGTCACTAACTGTGTGGCCCTAATTTCCTCCTTATATTATTATTATTATTATTATTATTATTATTATTATTATTATGTTTGATATGTTTTCTCATAAAGCTTTAGTTCTCATTTGCTTCGGTTGTTATTGGTGTGATCCCAGATAGGTACCTGCCATCTAAGGAATCACAACCCTTTCGTCTGTAGCTTTAATGCTCCAAGACCAACCACAAGATTCAGGCTGTACCTAACAGTGCTCTTTTTTAAGCATGTTCTGCATTCATTGTTATTCCAATTTGTTTAACACAGCTTGCAAAGTTTTTCGAGACAGTTCCCAACGTATCCACGACCAAAAGGATAATTTCAATCTTCTTCATTTTTCACAGTCGAGCAGTCTCATCTCTTAAACGTCTGTACTTATCAACTTTCTCCTGTTCTTTTTGTAGCACCCTCACATCTCCAGGTATTGCGACAACTATAACTTTTGTCTCTTATATTCTTCTTTATTACAACGATGCCTGATTTTCTTGCAATCACTTTTCTATTTCATTGTATTACAAAACCCCACATCATCTTACATGAGTCATTCTTCATCACTCCCTGGGGTTCGTGATCATACCATTTCGTTGCTGCTTTAAGATTAGACTTTTTTACATAATTTCCAGTGCATATATTTGCAAACGTTATTGTGCCGTTATTTTTATGATGATGATGATTATTATTATTACTATTATTATTATTATTATTATTATTAAAAATGAACCAGATATGTAGTTTAACAAAACGTTTTTTATTACTGTTATAAAAGGAGCTGATATGAAAACACTTTTACAATCATTCTTGATTACCACTTTTAAAAGTTTTTTTGGTCCGTTTATGGGATAGTAGTCTTAAAGAAACTATGTTGAAAATAGAGGATGATTGTAATTTGACCGAAGCAACTTATACTTAATTTGGGACAAAAGAAAAATGAGATGCGGTTTTGATCACAAGTTATTAATTGTTTACGCTGATGTGGTACTTTTTCAAAAACACAGAACAGACTATCAGTGAGAAAAACAGCAGGATCTTTATTTGTGAAGTTGGGGTGATGCTATGGTGACAATTCCATTATAATGCTTATAAAAAACATTCAAGTACTTGAACAAGGGTCTAACAAAGAAAACTAAATGTGATTATTAAATTTTAGATCAATATTTGAAGTGTTAGGGTTACCTATCGTGGTTTTGTTTCGTCATTAAAGAAGCATCACAGAGATCCGAAACCTTACAACTTTTAATTATAATTAAAAGAAGTTTGACTTGACGTATAAAGAAATGTATCGCATTGAAAAAATAACAAGCTTTGTTATTAGAAACATCTATGTCTTATTTTGATAAAGATTCATATATTGTAAACATCAACACTAGCTATTTGTTATATTTGTTATTTTATAAAGAAAAATACTTATAAAATTGTATGAGATAGGAATAGAAACATCGAATATCATAAATGACAAATGTTTAATTTCAAATTTTATTGTGCCTGTAAAGAAGACCAGGGTCGGAGAATCCAAGAACAAGAAACCGCACAATTTTACGTGAAACACATATCGTCAGACAATTTCGTAAACTTATAAATCTCTGCCACCCAATAAGTGCCTTAAACTAAAACCAGTGGTTAGATATTCATGTTTCAAGATCGAGGGATACAGTTCTCATGTAAGAGGACTGGGTCTGGTTTGGTCTAGGTCTGGTCTTGGCCTGGTCTACCTTATTCTGGATCTGAGTTTTACTGTGCCAGTAAAGAAGATTAGGGCCGGAGAATGCAAGAGCAAGAAACCACACAAATTTGCGTGAAAACATATCTCGTCAGATAATTTCGTAAACTAATAAATCTCCACCATCCAATAAGTGCCTTAAACTAAAACCAGTGGATAGAAAATCATGTCTAAGGATCGATGAATACAGTTCTCTTGTGGGAGGATTGGGTCTGGTCTGATCTAGGTCTGGTCTGGCCTGGTCTAGTCTAGTTTATGGAATCTGGTCGTTTATAGAATCAAAATGGCAGGCAAGCCTTCAAACTGCCGATACACAATATAGGCAAATATAGCTATTGTTACTATAATGGCGTTGGGATTAGGTGAAATGCCATGTGTTTTTTTCAATCCTTTTCTGTCTTCAGATCATTAAATTTTCAACCATAGTTCTTATGTTTTAATATGTTTTAAAATTTATTTTAAAAGGAAGGAGTTATTGCGTCTAAATCAGTTTTTCTAAGCAATTTAAGGTGTTAATACACACTCAATCTGCACGAGATGTCATCTATTAATTTTTCTGTAAGTATGAAAAAAGATGCATAGATCAATGTCCTTATAGCATTTACAATAGGGTGTGTACTGGTGTTTTCATATTAACTGAAAACATGTCGAACTGGCACTGAAATATCGGTCATAGAATGTAAGTAACCATAAATTTTGTTTGCCCTAAAGATGTACTGTTTATCACAAAAACACTCTCGAGCTTCAGATACCAACATTAAAAATTATGTTGCAGACATGATTTACACTAAAAGTCATTAACAAATATAATGTTATTTGTGGTTGAAATATTAAAAAACACCGTTTCTTCTATAAGCAAGTAAATTTTTTGTTCTAATTGTTGATGAGTAATTAATATGGAAATGGAAAAAGAACTTGGTCTATAAATTAAGTCTTTTGTCCTTTAAATACATGCAAATAATCCCGATAATATGGAGTATCAATTTCAGGTAATATGTACTGCCAAATTATGCCTTTCAAAGAAACCTATTATGCTGTTATACCTAAGGAAAATGGCAATGACTGAAGTAGACGAAGAATCATCCGTACAAGAATCTTAGAGTGAATTATCGACTTTGTCTTCTGTTACTGACTCCTTTGTTGATTAAAATATGAGTTCCAATGCATCTTGCCCTGTTATTTTAATCTTGTGTTTTCCCTTGCAATATACCTCATTAAAAGCATTTCTTAACAACACTCTCCAAATATACCTAGAAACTATTTTAGTATGTAACTCCATGACTGATCTACAATTTTTTTATGTAGTTGATCTAAAAGAAGTAGTTTTCCATCCAAATGTCAATTAGATCCAAAGTATATTTCAGACGTAATTTAAACAACTGCTTAGAAATAACAATCATAGTTGTCAGAACATTGTCAAGAAATTCAAGTGCCTCAAGTATCTTCAACAGAAGTTTTGAAGATGGAAAAGCCAACGAAATTAAAAAATATTTATATTCAGAGATTGTTGTAAACATTGCAATTCTTTAGACGTTTCTTTAGTCATCAGAAGTATGAGGTAACTGTGAGATTGGAGTTCTCCCAGCTAAAAATAGACGAAGTGAGTAGAGGCAGAGTTTTGGTTTAGTTTTGTGCTATTAGAAATGATTGCCGCAGTCCCTATTTTGACAATTTACCCTTTACAATCATAAAGTACAAACATTATGAAACTAGCCTATTAGTCCGAGTTAACTAGACCAATTTAGGTAACTACCATGAATGACTGTTACGGAAAGTGTTGATGTTTAATAACATCGCTGCCATACTGAAATTAAAATTACGTCTGTTTTGGCCACAAGACGCCAAAATGAAAAACATTAATGAAAGGGCGTTTTATTAATGAGGAAAACAAAGACAGTATGGAAGAAAGCTCCCCACTTTTTGTGATTGGCTCTCTATAACAATTTAAGGCCACGAAAAATGATACTTTTCTATTATTATTTTGATTGTACCTATAATACTTTTACGTGGAAGAAATACCTTGCTATATCAATTACCTCAAAATATTTGATCCAGAAAACGCCAATCACCTGTGGGATATGGAACTACAGCAGTCTTCTTGAGGTTATTCATACAAAATCAAGGCAAACTTGAGTTCCTTACTTCCGAGCAATGTACTTACCTCTGCATGGTTCAGCATTCCAGAAAGGCTCTACAGGTTAGGTACCGGTAAATAATATCATCAACAGAAGCCTATGAAAGGTTGTGGGTGTGTTGAAGTATGCATTAACATTGAAGTAACGCAAATGCAAAATCTCTTGAACTCAAGATAAATTTTAATAAATAGGTTTGCCTTTTTATCAAATGAACACATTTTTTTCCCTTTAGCTTTTCTTGGTTAAGAACCATACAAGGCATAAAGCCACCAAGTGTATGGGACCATGAAGAAGGAAGAAAAGACAGGTTAGACCAAGAGATAAAAGATACCCTTAGACCTATGAATCATATGATAAAAGAAAGCACTCGTAAGCCAAAGAGTTACGTAATCTAGCTGTCCGAAGACAGAAACTACATTCATAGAAATATCTATCACACCGAGAAATAAAAAAAGGAATGAGGATAAAGATGTTGAGAAAAATGAGTCCCACGATGCGAATGAACTGGTAGCAGAGGGGAAACGTCACTAAAAATGTCTCATGATAATATCTAAAAAAGACTGAAAAAGGTCATATTTCATAGATGAGACAACTACTGAAGACTGGGACAAGACCAGGACCTACCAAATTACAAATACATCTCTGGGCACAATCTAGAACATCAAAATAAGATTGCGGGCACCTGCCCAGAAGTGACAAAAGTACTCCATGTAAAGACTGGTTGTAGACTTATCATCATCAGGAACAGTCGATTTCGAACAGCCGTGGCCCTCTTTACCAGCTCTCTCCAGATCTTTCGGTCTTGGGAAGCTCTCGTTCCTTCTACCATTGTCAATCCACAAAGTCCTTTGATCTTATCGCTCAGTCCAGTTTTTGGTTTACTTCTGCCTCTCTTTGCAATAACCATGCCCATAAGAAGAGTTTTGACCTATGAAGGATGGCTGGCGTGCTTGTATTGTGTTTAACAAACGGTCCTCGCAGTTGATCTTTATACTTATAGAGATGCAAAATGACCTCAGATGCAAGGCATGTCAAGCACAAAACAAAGAATCAGCCTTTTTGGAAACAGACTTACCAATAGATTGAATATAATAAACCCAAGAAAGATCTAGAGAAAATAACTTACCAAGCAGCCTCATTGATGAACGTTCCTCAAGAGAGAAAATAACTTCATCAGGCTTAATTTCAGAATGATTTTCCATGAGTATTGTAGAAAAGTAAGGACTTCGGTTTCTATTGAACAACATCAACTGCGGTTTTACTACAGTAAAAGAAACCAGTCACTTACCTCCCTCTTTTCTGACAACCTTAAGCCTTCCGCAAGTTTAACTTGTTTCTGATGAAAAGCCTTGTGTCCAATGCTGAAATACAAGGTAATGTTAGCAATATAGGTGACTCGAATTTTACAATTTAAGGAGAAAGACTGAATAATACCAAATACCTTCCTCATAACAAAAAGGCTTTTGAAGCAAGCCAGGGTAACACACCTTATAAAATGCCTTAGAAATATCAAGAGAACGTCCTTTAACAGAGTTACCTATAAATCTATAGATGCGCCCCTTAATTACAATCACAAGGTCACCAATGGAGGAAAATGCTTAAAATCTTCATTCAACATCAACAAAAATATCTAGTTCCTCTTCTGGGGATACCAAGTTGCTTAGGTTATTTATAGTTTCTGTTACAGTACATAGTTAATTTGTTTTGTTATCTTTTCCAACAGGACTCAACTTGTTTTAGAAACTGGCGCTTCTGGTATTTCATGTTTTCTTCTTGGTCTGAAAGATGCATACACAGATTGTTGGTTACTTATTTGTCCGATAGCGATCAACTTAATAAGTATCCAGATCACTACTTTTTTACATCTGATAGCTTTCTTGAAATTTAAGATAAAAAAGTTCTCTTTTTTATCTTTGCAATTAACTAACAAAATGCGATGCTCAGTCCAAGGAAACAACATAACTATAAAAGGTTTTTTCAATATTTTTTGGAAATAGAGAACTCCACATGTCTTTTTCATTTTTGCTATATTTTCAGCGTAGACCAAAGCATTAGAAGAACTATAAAATACCTTATACTTTAGGAGTAGATGTCTTGAGAAAAGTAAGACTAATAATATCTGTCAGATCCGTAATAAGAAAGGTCTTGACGTAGACTTTGGCCAGTCGTTTGACAAAAATACCACTTAAATTACACTTCAAATATCCTCTTAATTTATCAACAACTTTGCATATACCCATCTAAGTAATTGTTACCCACAAAGATTCTACTTAATGTGCCTAGTAGTATTGGTCAAAGAACTAGGTGTATGTATTGATCAAATGAAAATTTTTTATGGCAAAATTCTGTATATCACTAAAATGACCATGTGCACAGTGGCTGTCCTCCTTTTCATTCAGACAAGTTTTTCATGGTTTAGAGGTTCACAAGAAGTCAGTTAACGGCATCTCTGTCGTGATAGCTGCACCAAAAAAAAGCAAGATATCAGTATCAGGCAAAATTTGTGAAGTTAGAAAATTAAACGTTCTGCTTAAAATCAATTAAACAGTACAATTGTACGCGGTTTTAGTTACCCTCAAATTTTGCACGCCTCATTTTAATATTGAATGGAAAGGATGTAACCATTTGATGGTAGTTCGGTCTCAATTTTTATTGAAAGTGATCAATACCTGCACATGAATTTCTCTTTAAAAGTAGACGTTGTCATCACAGAGGCGACTCATAGCAATTCCGTATTAAAATGGTAAATTCTTTCTTGATCGAGGCATCCTCTTACATTTATCTCTTGATACTCCAAGCAATGCTGTACTGTTTACCCAGATATCATGTAGTATTTTCTTCCTGGTTTAGCAAATAGTAATATCTTGGTATATGCAATTTTCTTTACACGACATGTATGATCAATGTACTTGAGGTGTTGACTTTATATAAATTGTTGGAGTGGTTTCACTTTGAGGATGTTTGATATTGGTATATTTGAAGGAATTATCTGCTTCTTTATCCTTATGATCATTTCCAAAAACATGCCATCGCTACTACCATCCTTTCACTATGCCTCTTAGACATAGCCTCCAACAACCCCTACGTTTGTCTATTTTTCACTTGTTGGGAAACCAGGCTGTTATCTCGACCGAGCACATGACTCCAGAATCTTTCGTTTAGTACACAGGTTGACATTTGTGTCGCTTAATACGGAGTTAATCCCATAGCACCTTCATACAGCTATTTTCTTTCTGTATTGTACAAACCCCTCATTGGCATGATTTAAAGTTACCTATGGAAAATATATACACGACTGTTTATCAATCTCTATCTTTTCAGACCCAGTATTATAAAGAGTGTCTCTTGTCTTATCTCCTTTATTAAAAATTCGTGTTTTTGTCATGTTGATTGAGATTGTTAAACCGAATTTTGTGTGTACATTATTGAGAATATTCAGTAGTTGCTTTGCATTTTCCACTGTCTCAAAAAGCAACACAACATATCTGTATATAAAATCCATCGAAAAATTACTAGTGTATTCATTTTCCGCCTCTTCTTTGTTTAAAATGGATGAGTTTCACGTGACGTCATTAAAAGAGACTGGGTCGGGTTGGAGACATTGGTGGCCAACTGAGCTTTAAAAATTGAATTGCTTTGTTTATGTTTTTAAAAGTGCCGTTTATCCTCAAACAATCGATGACCAAAAATGTTAGGAAATAAGGGCAAAGAATGCTGACGGCTTGGTGTGGAGGGACTACTCTAATGGCTGCCCAAGCTGAATAAGAATTCCCAGGAGAAGAATTTGAAGAACGTTCGAATGTTTTCTGCTCATTTCATGTCTAGAAGGAAGGTACAATCTAGAAACTTTCTGAGATTTTTTATTCCACATAATTTACAAATGAACGAGAAAAAACCCGAATAAGTTGACAAGCTGTGTNAGTGCCGTTTATCCTCAAACAATCGATGACCAAAAATGTTAGGAAATAAGGGCAAAGAATGCTGAGGGCTTGGTGAAGAGGGACTACTCTAATGGCTGCCGAAGCTGAATAAGAATTCCCAGGAGAAGAATTTGAAAAATGTTCGAATATTTTCTGCTCATTTCATGTCTAGAAGGAAGGTACAATCTAGAAACTTTCTGAGATTTTTTATTCTACATAATTTACAAATGAACGAGAAAAAACCCGAATAAGTTGACCAGCTGTGTAGAAGAGAAAGCCTTGAAATAGGTATTTGAAACTAAAAGTTAGCCACAAATAAAAGCTCAGAAAAATTGTCCAAATTTCAGGATTCGTAACCACTTTACTTCTTTTAATTATCTTTTTTTCTAGCTAAAAGTAGTTTTCCTATGAAGAGTGTGTAATAGTTTTAAACACTGCAACATAAAGATTTCCTAATACTTGTTGTTCTCAACAGTGGTTGCAAACAACAACAAAGCCACCATGGGATTTCCAGGGAAAAGCAGATCAATTATTCGGGCTATTTCCTTTTGGCATCCCACCATTTCATATGAAAGCGCTTGTATAACCTAAAGAAAATAAAAGTAACATTTAATAGCACCTGAACACATTTTATATCCCTGAGGTTTGGTGCGAGATGAAGAAACAAAGTAAGTAACTAGGGAAGTCAGATATTGCAACCAGATTAATTTACGGACCAAAAAAACTAACAAGCTGTACAAAAACGCACAAAATTGCAAGCGATAGGACCACCCAGATATTCGTTCTGTAATTTACTATAGCTACAACATTTGACTCAGCTCAACACTGTATTGTGTTCTTTCTTCATCTAATACGAAAATTTTAGAGTATAAAATAGTTTGAAATGCTGTTTATTGTTATTATTTGTAGTTTACGTATGTTAGAAAAGTTTCTTGTATCACAGGTAAGCCAATTCATATAAAATTCTGTTAAAACTCGTAATTTACACTAAGACTATTATGTTTCCCTTTTGTATACAAATTCTTTGACTCCAATGTAACCACCGCGCATCCAAATTAATGACGTCAGTGAAACCATTCTATTCGTTCAATGGTGTAAAATAAACTATTGAAATGAAATGTATCAACTATCTGGAAACGTCTTGAAAATTTCTTGTGTAGCGTCTTTGATAACATAGTCAAGGTAGTAATAGAAAATGAATTGTAATAATTAGTATAGTTCAATAATTTAATATTTAGGTTCTTGCTTGGAATTAATTAATTGGGCTTTTTTGCTGTTACCAGTTTTAAACCATGTGGGTTTTTTATTGGATTTTGATTTTCAGATTTCAGAGTTTCACACAAAATTGTTCCTCCCACTTTGAGGGTAAACCCAGACAAAGCAAACCCATGCTGCAGAGAACCTCGAAAGCGCTAGTCGTTTAAAAACAACCGAATACTTACTTTGATAGTTTGGTTATTTCAGTCATTAAACGAGAAAATATTTTTAAACAAAGGGCTTTGATTTTCCCATTGGCATCTGGACCGAGAAGGTTCTCACAATTATGCCTCAAATATTATTGAAAAGTCCCAGGCTTAATTGCCCCAGCAAAGAGAATGTCAAAAAACTACAGCAACGTTACTAAAAAATAATAGTATAGGCAACGTGCTAAAAATACTTATCCTTCTTTAAAGGACACTAAAGCATTTCAAACATTATCCCTAATATGACGTTAAAGAAAAGTAAGGAAAGTAGGTGGGAGGGGGAAGATCCCTCCATCAATACTGTTTCTTGTATCTGAATTGTACCTGAATAACCTGTATAAATGGTAGTGAGAACAATTGGAAACGTATCGTATCAACTTACTTGTGATGAGACAGTATTTACGGAATGACAAATTTTAAAAGGTTGGATGGTTAGCATTTTAGAAATACAATTAAAGCAATCACTCAAATTTGAAAATTAACCTGCTTTCATGGTAAACAGGATAACAATATATTTGTCTGCTATCACCTTTTATGAAATATACCCCAGAAATTGGGGCAGAAACTTTAGTGAATACGTCTGTGAATTCGCATATGTTTATAATCTAAATCATCAATTGTTATAAGCTTCTATAACAGGTATGTTTTGGTATGAAAAAGCATTATAAAAAAGCTTCAGTATTGCAGGTATTTGATTTATTATTTAAGTGTTTTTTCACGGTTTTAGTATTAGTAGTCTGGAAAGCTTTCTCCTTCCATTGCTTTACTTCCGAGATTACCCTACTGGAAAGACACAAAAAGTAATTGTTTGCCATTAGATTTGTCGTGGTCCTATGGAATGAATTGAGATCGGTCACTTTAGTTAGACTGGACTTTTTGCAATGATTAATATTTGAATTGAATGAAAATATTGTCGATAAAACAATGAAATTGAAATGAATTAAGTTTCACAAGCCCTTTGTGGTTCTTAATTAGTTTGGGATGTTTACAAACAAATAATTTTGAATAATTACAAATAATACATTTACTACTGACAAACAAGTAGCTCCGGCTTCACCTTTGCTATTTTACTTTAATTAGTTAGGGCTTCATTTTTCTTGCGTTTTTAAATCAATAAATAATAGAGAGGTTTAGATCCAGTGCAATTACAAATACAAGTGACCCCCACGTAGTTCAGAATTCGAACTTGTACTCGTACTCGTACTGACTCTTTTCAGTGTTTAGATATATCTGCTTTGTAACAGCCAAGGCCCTTTCTTCTTCTCTGTCAGTTTTCAAGAAATTTCCAATAATTTTAAAAATCTATTTATGAAAGCTCTAGCTGTTAATTAAAACTTTAGGTTTTTTCATATTATTAAAATTCTCTTCAATGAGTCTTCATGCAGTTCCCATCGGTTTGTAAAGGTATGGTTCTGCGATGAGCAATTCTCTAACAAGACGTATATTCCTTTCCTTTTTCCAAAAAAAAGTTTCTCGTTGAATATTTCATTTTTTGTACCGAGATCCTTGGACGTTAGGCAAATATATCTGTGCGAGACCTATAACTAAAAACCACCGTTCCAAACTCGATATTTTTCAAGAAAGCCGCCCTGAACGCCTGCTGTTAGTACATGTTCTCACGGTGATTTCCTCATTACGTCCGCAGTTCAGTTGCACACTTAAACAACTCATACTCGTAGCAGTACTCGATCTAAGACTCACAAATATTTTTCGCAAAAGGAAGTACTATCTTTAAAAAAAAGGTACTAGTTAATAAATAATACTATTCTCAAGTTATTTCTTACTTTGGTAAAGGAAACCTTTCAGATACAACTTTTATTGCAGTCGATCAGTCTTTGATTACTTGAAAGACTACTTAAAGCTTAATTAAAACGGATTAAGGTTTCCTAGGATAAGATACTGGTGACCTTTCACCTCTTGTGATGGTTCTTGTCCATAGCAGCATGGCCTTACATAAGGCTCCAAGTGCTTTTGGTTTCATTGTTCATTTCATTGTTCTCTACTCTAGTAGAGTTTGGGAGTGATGCAGTCCTGCAGGACTCAACTAACCCTGACATGCTATAATACTTGTGTTGGGTTTTAGGCAGTGAAAATATAAATGCCTTTAATCTTTTGGAGCGCCACATTGGCTTGGACATGATTGACCAGCGACCAACTCTTTTGGTGCTCCTCTTCAACTGCGGAAGTATTCCATTCGTATTTTGTCAATTTACAATAAAGGCTTCAAGCACCAAAGGAAAGGGGATCCTGCTAGCAATGTCAAATGGTAGTCTTATTGCCCGTGATCTATCTGCCATGGTACTCATATGACCGAGTTTTGTCTACGAGTTAAAAAGTAAAGAGAATTAGCAAAAAGCATATTACGTCTGGCGCCGTCACTAAGCCCTGACGTTCTTTCAAATTACCCTAAAGCTACTAACAGTCTTTCTGTTTATTGATCTGCCTAGCCTTCTTTCACTGTGGATTATTACTGGTGATACTTTTTGTACTGATTTACTTCTCATAACCAATGGCAGGCAATTGTATATATAATTAATTATGGGTTTGAAACAGAGCTGGAAATGAATGCAAAACTCAAAAGAGACAAATATTTCTCACTTATGGATTAACCTTTAATGAACTAAAATTATGTCATTTCTAGTATTCGGTTTTTTTGTTGCATTTTTCTCCTTTTTATTGTTAAGAACAATATTAGACATAAAGTAATTATTTGCTTGTAACTGTGAAGGATAGAAAGCTTTGACTCAAAAATATTCAAGTCATTTTTTGGAGAAAAACGCTCAGAATTCAAAGAATCCCGCAGCCTTCTGGTCTTAGGATTGGTTTTTCTATTGAAAGACATCAGTTAAGCTTTTTCCCCATTGAAAGAAACCATTCCCTTCCTCTCCCATTCTCTAACTCTCACCCTGAAGGTCGAGCCTCAAATCTTCAGCAGGCTTAATTTGTTTTGGGTGAGTTACATTGTGGTCATTGACAGAGTACAAGATGGCGTCATCATGTTAGATGTTAATAAAATGAGACAAGTCATCAGGAAGATAATTTAATTAAAAACAAATGAGAGTTGGACCAGGGATAAAACCTTGAGAAACACCAGTCTAAAAGGAATGGTCGTCAGGCGATTTCCTTTCCTGCGTAGTACGTATTTCACGATCTAAAAGAAACAACTGAGTGATACCAAAGACACTTTTGCAAATACTACAACCAAAAATCGTATGAAGCAAACCATCATGCCACACCTTACAAATATCTTACAAATATTCAGGCAAAATGCATTCGTCACCCAACGTATCCATTTGTATGCCTATAACTACGTTTCAAAATTAAAATTAAAAGGTTACCAGTGGAGAAAGATTCTCTAAATTTGTACTAAACATCAACAAAGAGACAGGCGTTGCAGAAATTCCATCAGAATATTGTTGACAAATCGTTCAAATACCTAACCAATGACAGAAAGAAGAATAAAAGTCGATATTTTCCAAACTCGTACGGAAGAATGTCACAAGTTTTCAAAAGCGATGAAAAAAAATCTTGGAGAAGCAAAAATTGAAAGGTTTGAACAGCACTAAAGGCGGTCTGGAAGCATACTTATTTAAGAAATCTTCCGGAATTAAATTTATAGCAAAGACTTAAGGTCAATCAAGCCCATGAATAATGCATGCTTTGCAACAAAGCTGGAATATATGTTGAGAGAGTCCAAAAGCAGATCAATTTTCAAAGCAGAACCTGACAAAGAAGTACCAATGTCATTTGAGAAGAATTAACAAAACATTCTGGGAAAATGATTACCCTTTCCCTCTGAGGACAGAGAAAATCAAATCACGAATCGCGCTTTTAAAAGAATACTAGCTTGTTTAAAGAAACCTTAGGATTCATCAGTTCTATCACATTGGAACTGAATTGAGTTGAATTGAGTCTTAACCTAGAGTCGGCTCTTTTCTTTATTATATTGACTTGATAAATCCCTGAAAAAAGGCTCTGATCCTGCTCTATCATGATGAATCCTTCAGTCTCGCTCTTTTGAACCTAGGACATCCCAGCCATTGATAGTGTCTATGTTGATCTACATCAGAATTGTTGTTTCTGAGTGTATATTACAGTTTTTGATATTCATTAGCAGTTTTGGTATGTTCAATTGACAAGGGATCAACGGAAAGTTAAAAAAAGAATGGTGATAACAAATCTCCTTGGAATATACCACATTCGATTCTTAAATTGTCTGTGTTTCCATTACCATTTGCATGACTAAAGTATTATTTTTATTATATCGATTATCATTTCCCTGAGGTCGTTAGGAATTTGCTGGGTCTCACCAAGGAACCCAGGTATGAAGACTGCGTCATGACGGAGTTTTCAAATGGAATGTAAATGAGACAAACAAGACTTTTTTCAGGAAAAGCACTGATTACGGTGAAACAATTCTTTGCTTTCTGAGAATATCACTCCCAGAGCACTGCTGCAGAAAAGTTTGCCACTTTCACTTTTTCTCTTCTATTCTTTTCTATTATATTATATTATATATATATATATATATATATATATATATATAATAAGTTGAAAAGAATAAAAAAACTACACTGTCCATTTCGACAAGCCTGTTTCGTGATTTTACTCACTCGTCAGGAAATGTACAAATAAAAGTATTCCAGTAGCGCTTTATACATCTTATTTACAACTGGTGTTGGTACGCTTAAGTGTTCATTAACAAAAGTTTTTTTCTATGGGGGCAAGAAGATACAAGTTCGTTCCTTTTGTTTAAAGTGGCTAATTGTGGGCGGTAAATTATTAGGAATTTTTCTTTGATGCAGAGGTTGCATATTTTGTTTGTGTTATTGTAGGGTCGGTTTGTTGAAAGGATTCTCCAACACATTGTATGGTCTATATTTCCGTCTTTTAATGTCCAGATGTACTGGCTGAGTTTCGTCGAGTTTCTGTATTTTTTGTGTCGAAAAGATGCGATGTGACTTCTGTACCTGGTTTTGAATTCGTTTTCTGTGAGTCCTATGTATGTTTCGGTGGTGTTGTTGTCTTTGCGCATTACGATTGCTTGGTAGACAACCGATTTTTGTAGACAGTTGCCGTTAAGTGGGCATGTGTTGTTTTGTCGGCATGTTGTTTCGGTTAAAGATTTTGCGTAGTATGTGGTCTTCAGGGAAGTGTTTGTCAAGTAGGGTCATGAATCTGTGTCCGATACTGGTGCTGACATTTTTGCTGTATGGCGGGTTGTACCAAAGTATATTGTTTCGTTTTCTGTTTCTACATCTGGTATTTGGGGTCGGTTCATAGTGTAGTTTGTATTTGTACCCACTGTCGTCTAGTGCTTTTTGGTATGGAGGTGCTG
>RDPX01000181.1:26906-50325 GCA_003991215.1 Morbakka virulenta | reverse complement strand
ATGTAAAATGGAAAATAATCAAAAAACTACACAAGCCTTTGCTAAGTGCCTGTTTCGTGAATTTATTCACTCTACTGGAAATGTGTTCCTGAAGAGTGAATAAAATCACGAAACAGGCTTGTCGAAATGGCTTGTGTAGTTTTTTGATTCTTTCCAACTTATCATATCTTATATATATATATATATATATATATATATATATATATATGTACGTTTTCAACTGAAAAACAGGAGCGCTCTTTCTGTAAGATGTCAAAGCCTGAACAATAACGTTTAGAATTTGTGTGTTGAACAGAGCTGATCAAAGGGAAGTCACGATAAAATCAAGGACTTCATTTTATAAAATATCTATCAAGCATGACAAAAATGAATAATAGAGTTTTAACCCAATCCGGTGTCACAGCTTTCTTTTGTTTAATGAACAAAACTATTTTAGTGTGAGAAAACGTACCTAAAGACTTCCCCATGGTAACCTAGTTTGGTAAGGTAGAAAAGAATCCATCTTCTTATTAAGGGTACAATCTTGAATACGTCACTTCCTGTTGAATATCTGAACAGGGATCAACAATTTATAAAATGTCTTTCAGTCTATGATGTGTGGTATTAAAATAAAAATGTAATTTATTGTATCATTCAGGAGTAGATGAGTAATACCACTAAGATTGTATCCTAACATTTTCTTCCTAGAGCAATTGTTCTCAGAATTTCAGTCAGTTACGAAATACTTTATTTCATTGATTAAAAGCTGTGTCATATAATTGCTTTTATGCAAATTTATGAGGCCTCAGTTTAAAGGCGGCACATCAAGAAGGAATGCTTGTAGATATGGGTTTTTTACGGGACCGATGATAAATAAGGCAGGTTGTTTAATTTTCACCTGTTGTCAGGGTAGATCAAAGCAGAGGATCGCTACATCTTTTGTTTATAAGCTGTCTCTAAAGGCTTTGTAATACTGGTTATTATTTTGTATAATACTAAGAAGTTTGGAACATGAATATAAACTTTGACACTGATGAGATATAACATATAATACTAGTTTTTTGTAAATGATCCATAAAATGTCATGATGAACAATATTGTTCTTAGATAATTTTTGATACTTTTAACTGGTATGTTCTAATGTGAAATGACTTAAAAGTAAGATTTATGTTTTTTAAAACCTAATGAATTATAATGGAGTTTTGGGGTATGTAAAAGGGGTTTATAGACCGGGGCTTATTATATTTTTTTCTTTTAGTGCGCATTGTAATCAATGAGCGATTGTAAATGAAGAAATAAATTAGGAAAGTAAAATACTTGATTTCAAGCAAGAAATACAATACATATTATTGGTAGAGGCTGATTTTGCAAAATATTCTTCTTCTTTTTCTAGTGTCAGGTCTGCAATAGACATCGACGACCAAGGCGCGCCAAGTCTCCCTTTTGTCTGTCTTCCTTATCAGCTCGGCCTTCGTTATTGTGTTTTGTATTGTCTATTGATTAAGACTGTCCATGAATGTTATTCTTTTTCTTCCCCTGCTTTTCTTCCCTTCTATCTTGCCACATAGCATCCTCTTTTCAAGTTAGTCTTTCCTACATACGTGTCCCATAAATCGAAGCTGTCTCTTATGGATTGTTTTCATGAGCGATCTTCTGTAAATTGCTGTTTCCATCGCCTCCTTGTTTGATTNCAAGAAATACAATAACATATTATTGGTAGAGGCTGATTTTGCAAAATATTCTTCTTTTTTTTCTAGTGTCAGGTCTGGAATAGACATCGACGACCAATGTTATTCTTTTTCTTCCCTTCTATCTTGCCACATAGCATCCTCTTTTCAAGTTAGTCTTTCCTACATACGTGTCCCATAAATCGAAGCTGTCTCTTATGGATTGTTTTCATGAGCGATCTTCTGTAAATTGCTGTTTCCATCGCCTCCTTGTTTGATTTCTTCTCCATCCAGGATATCTTCAGCATCCTTCTTAGGTACCATTTACCTTTCCACATCCTTGTTAAGAGTCCAGCTTTTGCATCCATACAGTGGTACAGGCCATACAATGCTTCAGTGCTTTGATTTTCGTATCATTTCTGATGTTCCTGTTGGAAAAGCTTGTTCTCAAGTTGTTGAATGTATTTTTTGACATTGCGATTCAGCTTTTTATTTCGAACAAACATTTTGTAATATTAAACTTAATTACCAACTCACCTGATTTTTAACAATTCTTTCGCCTATATTTGATACCGTATTTTCCCCAAAAATTATTTTTAAATCCCTGTTCAAAGGATGGAGATTATTCAAGGTGGGTGCGTGTATTCCAAAATTAACAGAAAAAGTAACAAGAATAATAATAAACGCCATACTAAGTTATTTCATTTATACAGATATAAAAAACCCAGTGTTAAGAAAAAGGGGGGAAAGGCGGGTTCTTAATGGAGGAAATACTGTACTTAAAAACTATCTAACATCAGAATTAGACGTTTTGTTATGGGAAGATATAGGAATTATAATAGGGTAGGAAATGTATTGAAAGTCACAAAAAAAATGTTTAAGATATAGGTAATAAGATGCATTAATATGTTTATATGTACAAGAGACATTATGAATATATAATGAATGGAGAAGAAATGAAAAAGAGAAAATAGAATTATTTTGGGTCTATAGAGAGGATATAAAGAAATACATAATGAATAGTAGAAAATGCATTTAAATATTGAAAATAGAGAAGTGAACGAGAAAATTGAGAGGCAGTGATAGGAAAAGCATAAAGAGAATAGGACTAGAATATTTAGATTATATAAGGAGAATCAAGGAAGTAAAGCAAGAGGATTAGGCAAAGGATACAAGCTGTACTACTACGGAACTGATAAGAACAAGAATGGCGTTATCGTGAAGGGTAGATATTGTTAGTGCCTATGGACCACAGTCCGGGAGCGAAGTACAAGAAAAAGAGAAGTTCTGGAGGGAATTGGATATCGTAGTAATGAGAATACCACATGGAGAGAAAGTTATCATTGGTGCTGACCTGAACGGCCATGTGGGAGAAAGAAATGTAGGTGATGAACAAGTGGAAAGTACGGATATGAAAACAGGAATGAAGGTGGGCAAAAACATCATTGACCTTGCAAAGAGTATTCTTTTAGCAGTCTTAAACACATACTTTAGGAAGTGATGGGAGCAGACAGTAGATGTTACAGGAGTGGTGGAAGAGCCACGCAGATTGACTATATCTTATACAGAAGGAGAGATTCGAAAGATGTAGTTAATTACAAAGTTCTTGGAGGAAAATGTGTTGCTCCTCAACACAAAGTTGTAATTTGCAAACTCAATATCAAAGTAAAAAAGCCTAAAAAGTTGACCAGGTATGAATTTCGAAGTGAATATATTTGAGCACTAACAAGAGATAACACACAAAATAAGAGAGTCGGCACAAACGGTTCTAGGTATGACAGCAGATCATCATTAGAGAAGCAAAGGGATCTCCTGGTGGAATGAGCCCGTTCAAGCCAGTATAAAACGAAAGAAACAGGCGTCGAAGACATTTATTCAAACTGGAGAAAAACAAGACAAGCTAGAATACATTGCCACAAGAAGGGAGACAAAACGTAGAGTAACTGAGTCAAGAGATCAGGCTTACAATGGGCTATATCACCGACTAAACTTAAAAAAAGGCAAGAAAGAGCTATTCAGAATTGCCAAACAAAAGAACCGTCAGGAAAAGATATTCAACATGTGAAGGTGATACGAGATGAAAACGGACAAATGGTTACAAATGTTAACAAGAGACGCTAGAGGAAATGCGGAAGAGTGTATTGGTACCTGTATATAAGGGAAAGGATGCTCCGCAAGAGTGCGGGGACTACAGGGAAATCAAACTGATGTGCCACACTCTGACGTTGTGGGAGAGAGAGTGATGGACAAAAGATTAAGGTCAGACATCGCAATCAGTAATCAGCGGTTTTATGCCAGAAAGCAGTACCACAAATGCACTGTTTGCGTTACGAATCCCGCAAGAAAAGCAATGAGATCACCATCAACAACCACACAACGTCTTTATTGATCTAGAGAAAGCAAATGACCGAGTACTCAGAGAAGAGATATGGTGTTGTATGAGGCTATCAGGAACCACAGAGAAGTATATCAAACTGGTACAAGATTTGAACAAGGACAGTATGACCATTGTTCGAAGTTCGAAGGACGAATTACTTCGAAGTGAAGGCAGGCCTGCACCGGAAATCGGCTTTGAGCCCTTTCCTATGCGCAGTGGTAATGGATAGACTCACCGATGATGTAAGAAGAGGTGCTCCTCAAAATATGAGGTTCGCGGACGATATTGTACTGTTTAGTGAGAGAAGGGAAGGAGTGGAATTACAGCTGGAGAGGTGGTGTTATGCCTTGGAGAGGAGAGGAATGCTTTGAAAGGAAGCCAGAACTATAGAATACAGGTGGGAAGGGTGAAAACCCTTTAATTTAGCCAATTTAAGTATCTGGAATCAACTCTACAAGCAAATGGAAACTGTGCTAGAGAAGTAAAGAGGAGAGTGCAGGCCGGTTGGGATAGATGGAGGAATGTAACAGGGATACTTTGCGATAGGAAAATATCACCATGGATGAAGGGAAAAGTTTGCAAGACGGAAGTGAGCCCAGCTCTATTATATGTTCTGGAAGCTGTTGCTACCACCCTGCGACATGACGTGGAGCTAAAAGTAGTTATAATGCGCATGATTAGGTGGTCGCTTGGTGTGACGTTACTTGACAGAATTCTTAAGGACCACAAACGAGAAACATGCCATACCAGGAGGGACAGAGACAAGATAAGGGAGTCAAGACGTCACTGGTTTGGGTACATAGGAAGGCGAGATGCAGATTATGTAGGAAGAAGGGTACTGAGGTATGAAGTCCCCGGTAAAAGGCGAAGAGGGAGGCCGAGGAAAAGGTGGAAGGTCGTGATTGACAGAGATATGGAGGCTGTTGATGGGAGGGGTGCTAATGTGATGAACGGAACAGGCTGGAGACGGCTAATCCTCGGTGGCGACCCCTAACAAGACATAGTCGAAAGAAAAAGAAGAAGAAGGAGAATCAATAGAAAAATTACAGCGAATCCATAGAAGAGGGGGAAAGGTGTAAATTGACTTTTTAAAAGACAACAAGGGAGAATATTGACGTCGTAAAGAGGATTTGCAGGGATAGAAGTTTCCTGATGATACCCATTACGGGGAGAAATTTAGCCCCTTTACTTTGGATTAATAGGCAAATTGTTTAGAGGCCAAATTACATCGGATATTCTTGTACCTAACACAAAGCACAGCTTGATTAAACCACATATTACCAACTTTCTCGCTCTATGTTACAACAGACTGCTTCCTCGGGATCTCAAAGACATTCCACATCCTGTTTGGGACCATTAGGATGGAGCCCTAGCTTGCATGAGCATTTTATTCACAACAGCATTAGTATTATCAATCCACCACCATACCATAAATGCACCTTTCCGTTTATCCTGTTAAATAGTGCTGCCACATCACTCCCCAAATTGTTCCCATTGAAAGCAGTTTGCAAGCTCAGTATCATTGTGAATTCCTTAGGCAAAATAAAACATTTTCAGTGACACCTACTGGGGAAAAATTACTGGATAAACAGTTTTTACATTGACTACATCCAGAGCGATAGCTTTTGACAAGATTAAAAGCATCATGCTGTTTGAGGTTGATGTTGATAGGTGTTGATAGGATTTCAGTGGTCCAAACGACATGTTTTGGTGAATATTAGTAACCATAGAAGTGGTTAATTCATAATTTAGATCAATTTATGGTAAAGGAAAGTGGTATGACATTGCAAGAATTGAATTGTATGAAAATTCTGAGAAAGTATGCAATAAGGTAGCATTTTATTATACCTATATACTGTTGTACAAGCTTTATCGAAGCTTTTCTTTTACTAGGCTCTTATACTGGTCTGGTGAAGAGAGACAAAGGCAATGCTTGGTGAATTGTTTTGAAATAACTCAAAAGGCCGTGTTCAATTTTGATATTTAGGAGAAATTAAGTTGCTGTTATGAATTTTTGTTGTCGTTTTTCTGTTGAAAAATCTGACGGCAGCCTCAAATCCAAATTATTTTGCAAGTTTCAATTTTTCAGTCATATTGTAACCAGTAGACATTTAAAAACTCCAGATTTTCCCAAAAGTATCTGGATTGTGCATTCATTAAAGACTTCATTACTGCATTTTTACACTTTATTACTGCTTTTTTAAAGACTTTATTAAATACACAACAATATTTGCAAAAAACTCTTCAATTATTAAAGTTTTACGTCAATACAGAAACGATGACTGAAATTTTAACGTTTGCACTATTGGCTTTGTGTATTTTCCGACACAAAGATATTGACCAGAGAGACGCATAAAAGTAGTTCATGAATTCATAACACATTTTAAATGATGTATCAGAATGCTTGTTTTTTTTGTATTGCTGCGTGCAATGCATAAGAAAAAATAAAAATACGAAGTTACAAAGCTGAAATTCTTTCTTATCCTAGTCAACTAAACAAAATATTTAAGCTGCTCTCCGATTGCAATACCTGTTGCAATTATTCAAAGACCCTCCTTACTGAGCTATTATACTAGAGCGTAAAACATACTAGCACTATTCCTGGAAGACATTTTATGAGCTGACACAATAAGATATTACTGATAAACAGCAAAGGTGTTTTTTCTAAGATACACATTTGAAGCTGAATTAAGAAAGAAGATATTTAGAAGGGGGGCAAAGAACACAAAAAGATTGACGTTATCATTTTGAAAGTTGATTGAAATAAGAAATTGTCAAAAATTCGAAACAAGCATTCGATTGTAAATATACTTTTATTCGGTTTGTTGGCATTTGCAGTAGCTTAAGTATGCTTTTAATTAATGTGGAGTATTATAGTATGAATTTAATGCAATTCAATAATTACCAGACGTCTGAGGCACTGAGCATATTTGAAGTTGTGCAGCTGTGTGTTAAGTTCATATAAAGTTCAAATTTGTTTTGACAAGGTTGGGAGGTTTCAGTTATATTACCCAGGCCTTTGTGTTTCCACGAAAAAGAGAATGAATTTAAGTTTTGGTTATGATATTACCTGGTACTATCAGCTTAAAAATCTCAGGAAAACTGCTGATTTCCTACATGGAAACATAGGTGTCAGTGATATGTTACCCAAGTGATTTTTGATTTTTGTTCAGAGTGCAGTAATGCTCAACCCTCGTCCAATGACTACTGTTAAAGATAGGTTAAGAGAGCAGATGATGTCAATTGGGCTCCAAAATAAACGCCTGGTTTGGGTTATCATATAAACTCTTCAGAAACAACGGAGACATTTTCCTTTTCGAAATAAAAAATATGAATCTCAAAAATTACTTTTAATTTTTCCTCTTATTGCTGTTTTGAAAAAAATTTGTACGTTTTATAAAAAATAACGATCTAAACAATAAAATCTTCAAACGTGAAATGAAACATTACAAATCAAAGTTATTAAGAAGACAGCCGTAATAGCTATAATTTTTAAAGACGAGCTGTTTTATAACATTTTCCGTAGTACTTTTAGCAACCTTAACATAGGTGGATAACACATGAAAAAGTGTCTTGCACGTTGTTGTGGAATTAAATAATAATTGCAAGTATTATGAGTGGAACTTTTCTCACCAGTATCATTTACCAGAGAGAGAGAGAGAGACAGAGACAGAGAGACAGAGAGAGACAGAGAGAGACAGAGAGAGACAGAGACAGAGAGACACACAGAGAGAGACACACACAGACAGACAGGGAGACAGAGAGAGACAGAGAGACACAGAGAGACAGAGACAGAGAGACAGAGAGACACAGAGAGACACAGAGAGAGAGAGAGAGAGAGACAGAGAGACAGAGAGAGACAGAGAGACAGAGAGAGACAGAGAGAGACAGAGACAGAGAGAGGCAGACAGACAGACAGAGACAGACAGACCAACCGACGGAGACAGATGGACAGGAGACAGAGAGAGAGAACGCTGTGTAAACGAAACTAAGCAATTTGCTTTGTTTCCGCATTTCAATTCTAACGTAACATACAACAGGTATAAAGGTTGCCCTTCTAAATAAAGAATTACGTCAGTGGAATTTTAAATGCTTAATCATTCTTTTTATTTGACTCAAAGAAATGAAGCTACTATTAGTAGAAAAGAGAGTAATTAAAACATAAAAGGTCCTATTGCTAGAGGCACAATAAAAAACAAAATGAGCTCTAAATTAAAATGATATACCTTTAAAGTAGACTGGGATTACTCTTCACTTAAATATTAATTGTTTTCTTAGGTCTTTATTTTTAGTTTGTTGATGGTAATAATTAACATTCAAATATTTGGCTTAGAAAAAAGCAGAAGAACGGGAATTTTCTGCTATGATTTTAGTTCCCATCTTTTCATCTTTCAGACGACAGACGTATCTTTCTACATATTGTTATAATCTTACTCATTGTTCTTATACACATTTTATTATCGTCAATGAAATATCATAGGCTCTTTGTTTTTGACTCAGCTAGAAGAGGGCAACCATTTCAAAGTTTCTTTCCTAGTTTCTAAACAGGATAATAATAAAAAACACTTCAACCTGTACCTTTTATAATTTTTTGTAAGTAAGCAATATTTCAGTTGCATTGATTTCAAACTTAGCCTGATGTCATTAGCTTTTGAATCATTCCTTTAGCTGAAATGTCATCACTCCTTGCTCTATGCTCTTAAGAGTGATGGCAATTGTTTGTGTTGTGTTCAACGAGAATAAAATACTAGCTCAACATGAAAAAAATCCTACAGATCGTAACGAGAAGGCCGAGGCAATGTGCAAGGAATGTGTTGTGCGTGAAAAATAGGACTGAGGTCAGAGGTCATGAAATTATGAACAATGACTGAGGACATGATGACGAATTTTTTAACCACCACTAAAAACTCTTTGTATGGTAAATATTAGACTATCTAGGACTAACTAAAACACCTTGTAACAAAAATTCCTTTACTTATAAATCCTTTGTATCCAAAATGTCTGACAAGTAATACATGGGAAAGATTTTAGTACTGGTAATGTTCTAAACTGTTTCTCTCCTTGTAAAATGCGTCTTGCAAATGTATTTGTTACTTTCAATGCCATTCGTTACAATGCAAAAAAGAGTCAATGCAACTAAAAGTCAAATCACACCGTATTTTCTTGAATAGAAGCCGCAATCTTTTTCTTGAAAAATAAATAGAAGCCGCCCTAAAATAGAAGCCGCCCTAAAATAGAAGCCGACCTAAAATAGAAGCCGCCCTAAAATAGAAGCGGCCCTAAAATAGAAGCCGCCCATAAAATAGAATCCGCTATTTTTTGAGAGCATAAAATTAAAAACGGGGATGGAATAACAGCATCGCTTTTTAAGACAAGATTTTTATTTCACCTTCTTCAGTTACCTTATCTGTTACATCTTTTAAATTCTCCACTTCGAAATTTACGTCATCGTCAAGAGTTGAAATTGGTACAAATTTCGAGGTTCCCACCCGATGTTCCTAACAAAACTCGGGCCTCTTCGGTCGGCTGGCCTTCTTTCAAGCAGTGAATTTTGTTTACAGCACTTGTTGTAATTCCACATACTTTAAAGGATTTCTTTACAATTTCAGGATCGATTTTCTTCCAAGAATCGACGACCCACTGAACGTTTAGAACATGGTTTGGTGGTTTCACAACCCCACCTTTCGTGTACTCCTTTTCGGTACCATTCATAACACAACTCTCTGAAAATCACTTTGAAGGGCTTGCTGATAGAAACATCTAAAGGTTGGAGAAACGTCGTGCATTTTCCTGGAGTTACACCCATTCCTGTATTCGTTTTTTTGGAAGACTGTTTGATTTTTTCACTTATGTGACACTTGAGAATCCAATACAAGAAACCTCTAGTTGAAAGCTAAATTCCCCCAAGCTTGAGAGACCCAATCTTTAGTCAGTTCATCGTTCATCCAGCCATTTCTGGAACATTTTACAATTTCACCTTTGATTGTGGCAACTTCACTTTTGAGTTTTTTTCCTGGTATAACTACGAACGGTTTCATTTAGGAGCCATCTGCTCTGACTGCTGAACATAAAGTTATTCGCTGTTTTCCATGCCCAGTGGATTTAATTGGAGCGGTCTTTAAACCACATTTATCGACAGTGGTTTCACTTGGCGTATCAGCCCATATTGGTGTCTCGTCCATGTTGGCAATACTTTCAGGACGAAAGCCAAATGTAGTTCTCTGCTTTTCACAAAATTTAACAAAGTTCGCAATTTTTGCTAAGCTTTTCCTTTGGCATGGTTTGCAAATAGTTGTTCTTCGTCTAATGGAGAGACCATTTCGTCGCATGAAATTAAACAGCCAAACTCAACTCGCTTGAAAATCGTACAAGTTGTGTTCAGTAGCAAGTTGCTGTGCCCAAATAGTTTTCAATTTACATGGGACATGGTGATGCTTCTTACGCTCATCGATAATTCTCTCCAATAGTTCCTCTTCAAGGTTCCCAAGAACTGGTTTTCTTCCTGCACCAGATAATCTTCTTATTTTACTTTGAGAGAAAGAGGAAGATTGGTCGCTGATATAAAATGATTTCTTTCTCCAATGTTGAACCATGCTTTCATCAATAGAGAACGTTCTACAAGCTTCTCTGTTGTTATTTTCTTGAGCATATTTAATCCCAAAGTTCTTTAAATTTCTAGTAGTAACTTTTTCTTTTCTCTGCCATATTCACAACTGAAATCAAAATGCATGCCAATGCTTGCTTTTCAAAGCCTAATTTTCGAATGTGTTTCTTTGCACTGCAATGGCTTCATGTGAATGATTGAAAACAAAGTACAAATTTTGTCACTTTATTCAACTTTCTTGAAAAATAAATAGAAGCCACGGCTTCTATTTAAAAAAATACGGTAACTCAAAATTGCGATGATCACATTAAAGTAGTAACAGCACTGTTGAAAATGCTGAAAAATTCTTTTTCCGGGGCCCTGTGGTGTCAAACACGTCATATGATGTAAAGAGGAAGATTGTGTTGACATCCGCTGCTTTTGGAGGATTGAGAAAAAATTTATGGTGCAGAAGAGATTTAACAAAAGCAATCAAGTCAAGGCCATATAGGTCATTAACAGTCCCTATTGATATTTATGCATCAGAGACATGGACACTGAAAGTAGAGGACACGAGAAAACTAATAGTCTTTGGCTGTCTCAGGACCCTTGTTGGAAAAATCAGATTGGACAAATGCAAGCTGGTAGATATCAGAAAAACTGTTGGCGTGCAGTGTAATATTTTGGATATTATTCAAAAACGGAGGTTAAACTTATTTAGCTATGTAGTGCGAAGAGAGGAAGCAAGATACGTTTATCGCTGTTATTCCCCTGGCAAAAGACCAAATGGCAGGCCACAGAAGCTTTGGTCAAACCAAATAGGTCAGGAAATGAACTTGACGCTGGAAAGAATGGCAACTGACCAGGAACGATGGAAACGTTGGATGGGCAATAAATTTGCAAAGATCTGAAGAAAATAAAGCAAATAAGTGAAAATTAGTCAAGTCAAGATGACAATGATATATATCCTGTCCTGAAGAACAGACATATGTAGAAAGGTAGTAGGTGGAGTAGCTTTTCTTGGCAGGACAAGCAACAAGAGAAAAGAGCTTCTCTTAGAAAAAATTTCATCAGAGGTCCATGGTATGAATTATGGCATTAGTAAGAATAGACAAAGGATTCAATGCCAAGACTAGTAGACGGCTTACAAACTACCACAAAAAGATCATTACAAACTTGCAACAAAAATGTTGCTGAGCTAAAACGTACAGAGAGTAAAAAATATATTCTCCTCAAAAGTCCATGATTACAAAAGAGTTTGAGATGTCGGGAAAAAACGTATAGTGAAATTATTGTAATTTATAAGTAATTATTTTCTTAATTATCTAATGTAGGTGCTAATCAAACCCAGAGGATTTTAGGAGCTGATACAATTAGGGACTTGTACACTCTTTTTGAGGCTTTCAGTCTCTTGGAAAAGGATCATCTTGTCAGTTGTCTGAAGTATGAAAAAAGTTTTAATTGGTCTATTTTTCAAAAACTGAAATCATAAAACACACATATAAATAGACAAGGACACGTTTACCAAAAAAGGGTGGAGTTCCTTGTTTCTGAAGTTTTCTCCTCTAGTGTTCTTGCTACAGAGACTGTCATTTAGTCTGATCTGCCTGACTTTGGGGTTCACAAAAACATGCAACCAGGTCCACCACGACAAGATTTAGTGAGACATTAGACAGAAAACAAGAGACAGAACTAATTGTATAAGAAATACAAGTATGCCATTTCTATTTTCGTACAGTTTTATGTCTTTCAAGATAATATTTTATTATATAACTTATCTGTAAGGCACTTCCCAACAAAAGGTAAATAATATTAGTTTACACTTTTTGGCTTGTTATGAAACTCCACTAGGAGTTTAAATTTTTTTTCACGTTTTATGCTAAGCATTAAAGCTCAGTAGGTATATAAACCATATTTAGGCACTTTCAATTGGCTCTTATACTTACAGAACCGCCAGTCGTTGTTTCTTTCTTCTTCTCTTTTTCTCCTTGTTTCCTTCTCTTCTTCTCATCTTTTTTCTGACTCTCTCTGTATCTCTTCGTATCTCCACTGTGCATTTTCTCTTTCTTCTCTTCTTCTTTTGTCTTCCTTTATCACCACAACCACCACCACTACTACTACTAGTACTACTACTACTTCTACCGCTACTACTACTACTACTACTGCTGCTGCTGCTGCTACTGCTAGTAATACTACTGCTGCTTCTACCAATACTTCTGCCACTACGACGTCTGCTACTGCATATACTTTCTCTTATTTGTCCTGTTATCTTCCATTTTCTTTTTCAATCCTTCTTTTACTTTTCCTGCTGATCTCGCGCTATTTTCTTTTTCAACCCTCTTCGACTCTGTTTGTCTCTCTCTGTTCCTCCTGTTCTAGCCTTATCCCAAGTCCTCTCTTTCCTCTCACTTGCTCTTTCTGTCCCTATTTGTCCCTTGTTTCTTGTTTGTCTTTGTCTAATCTACAAAAAATGTAACAAAAATTGTAAATTAGTAATTTTTTATCATTAAATAAAGAAAGATAATTTGACAGTTCTTGTATTAATTACTTTTTAAAACAGTGTACTGGAGCTTTACGCCTCTCTCTTAAAACGGAAGACTGGTGTGATCTGTGTTCAGGCATCTGCAACACGTGTCTTTGATGAATCTTGGGTTCATTACCATCACCCCAATCACTTGTGATCATGGGAGACTTAAGTTCTGCCTCTACACATTTCTTGCTATTCAATTTTGTACAAGTTGTCTAGGATGCCGAAGAGATGTATTCCTTCTTTGAAGATGTCAGAAACTTTCATTCCCAAAATTTTTAAAATATACTTTTTTGTTGTTTCTACATTACCTAAAAATAAGTAGTTTAATTTTCCAGAAATTAATTTGCTCAAAATTATACAAAAAGCATAGGACCAGAAAAAAAGTTGTTGGAGTTACTGCAACTGCAAGGTTTTCTTATGATTTATCAGTTCATTTTTCAATTTCACAGTTTTTTCATCAAAAGTGGAGAAGACGGGAAGTTTATATTAGACCAGTTACGGTTTTAGCCCAGAAATTAGTTGAAAATAAAGTTTTCGCATCCCTAAGCACCTTTATTGTAGTTAACTTATCTTTGAACAAAGAAGATAGCTTTGCAACCGTAGAGGCTTAAAATTGTCGTTAAACTTTTTACTTGGGTCGTAGTAGACCACGTTTAAAGACTTTTTCGTCAAGCCTATATCTTACTTTAGTTATTCCACTGTCCATAGTTCTAGAAGAGTCTTGTAATTCCTAAAATAAGGGAAAAAAGAGTGATTCTACTAAAACACTGTGAAATTCATATCTTTCCTAAAAGAGACTTTCTTTATCATGTTTTGAGTTTCGAAACGTAACTTAGAAAAAGCAAGACATGATAAAGCTCTTACATCTATGGCTTTCTCTGAGGCCATAAAGTTAAGAATTTTCAAGAGACTTTTACTGTCATGCCTTTACGGGTGCGCTCTTTGTTTGGAGGGTTATAGGAACCAAGAAAGCCAAGGAAAGCTACTCATAGCCTTTCATTGGCTATAGTTATTCCTGGTGGTGAATATCATTAGTATATTATTATTGTATATTATTATTGTTGTTATTAGTGTATGAAGCTAGTAAAGCATCATAGCTTATGTGAAAGTACTACAGATTACGTTGTCTGATCTGAATGGAATGATTTATAAAGGAGAGATAGCACTTTGCTATCTCTCCTTTACTTTACTGTATGAAGCTAGTAAAGCATCATAGCTTATGTGAAAGTACTACAGATTACGTTGTCTGATCTGAATGGAATGATTTATAAAGGAGAGATAGCACTTTNATTAGTTGAAAATAAAGTTTTCGCATCCCTAAGCACCTTTATTGTAGTTAACTTATCTTTGAACAAAGAAGATAGCTTTGCAACCGTAGAGGCTTAAAATTGTCGTTAAACTTTTTACTTGGGTCGTAGTAGACCACGTTTAAAGACTTTTTCGTCAAGCCTATATCTTACTTTAGTTATTCCACTGTCCATAGTTCTAGAAGAGTCTTGTAATTCCTAAAATAAGGGAAAAAAGAGTGATTCTACTAAAACACTGTGAAATTCATATCTTTCCTAAAAGAGACTTTCTTTATCATGTTTTGAGTTTCGAAACGTAACTTAGAAAAAGCAAGACATGATAAAGCTCTTACATCTATGGCTTTCTCTGAGGCCATAAAGTTAAGAATTTTCAAGAGACTTTTACTGTCATGCCTTTACGGGTGCGCTCTTTGTTTGGAGGGTTATAGGAACCAAGAAAGCCAAGGAAAGCTACTCATAGCCTTTCATTGGCTATAGTTATTCCTGGTGGTGAATATCATTAGTATATTATTATTGTATATTATTATTGTTGTTATTAGTGTATGAAGCTAGTAAAGCATCATAGCTTATGTGAAAGTGCTACAGATTACGTTGTATGATCTGAATGAAATGATTTATAAAGGAGAGATAGCACTTTGAAGGAAATTGACCGCCTTTGGAACAAAGTCATAGAAAACGGTACAGCTGAGAGTAACCATACCTCTAAAGGCGATATGAATGAGCAGAAAAATGCTGAAGCACTCGAATAGGTGAGGCATCTTAAAAACGGTCTATTCGGAGAAAATACTTTAACATGTATTGGCTTTTTGATGAAATTGACACTTGGAGCTATTTGGGAATTTCTAAATCACTTTTTGGTCACATCTTTAAATGTGCTCGGATGTTTCTCCAGACACTCTTGGATTAAATAATTTCATTTCTTATTGTTGACAAGCAGGAGTTAAATCTACTAGAAGAGCTTTCCGACTTGCTAATGAAATAAAATTTACTTTCTGAAGAAGATTTATTCATGAAACATTCTTTTAAAACACTTTAAACCTTCAACAAAACAAATTATACCATTTGTATTTCATTCTGAGTTGATGTGGTGTACCACCTCTAATTTGTGGGTATTGTACAAGTGGTAGTGTTACTGGATATTTACTGAAATTCATATAATTCGAGTCTACAACTAAGCATTGCAAACAAATTGGGCCTGTATTACAGCTTCCCGAAGAAATTACTAAGAGTGAGGACACGCAGTTCACTTAAAAGTCCACAAACATTTCTTAGTTGCCTTCATATAGGACTGTGAAAGAGTGGTGAAAGAAATTTGAGGTCACGAGCGGGATAGTAGTTCACATGTGCAGTTCTGCAACTTCTTAGGTGTGTCTGAGCATCTCTTCCAGGTTCTCACCTCCACCTCCGTATTGGACAAACCGAGTCGGCAGAACTTGCAACTGGAAGAACCGAACGGGCTCCGGCCAAAACGAAGTAAAACCCGATGAAAGAAACTACCTTCTTAGGGTTCCAGTGGGGGGGGGGGAGGTTGGTTTGGGCAAACAACTGATGGCAATAAAATTCAGCTAGTTACAAAACCAATGACAAATCAACTAACGTACAAATGAAAAGAAGGGTTACTGTCCAGGGCGGAGAAAGAAGAGAGCGAACATTTAGAGATTCGAAAACAAAAAGAACAGCAAAGAACAATAAAAATGATTGACAGAAAAACAAGCTACAAAATTGGAGAAACCAGTAAAAAATGAAAAAGTAAAGAAGCTGTACAAAATCACAAAGCTATTTTAAAATTTTTGTTCTTCCTCTTTCTTCCAGCTTTATCCCATTTTCAGGGTGGGATAGCTCCGGCAGTCAATCCCCTCCAAGATGTTCGATCCAGGGCATCATCGTCTTCTCCCCAAACTCCCTCCATGACCTCCCGAATGCATTCCATCTATCTTAGCTTGGGGCTTCCTATTCTTCTCCTACCTTTTAATATGCCCGAGCCATCTCAACATCTCAACATCCATCTTCTCTCTAACATTATCATTCCTCACGTGATCTCGTAACATATATCCACATGCACATTTTCATCTCTGCCACTTCCAGTCTCTTTTTTGGTGTCCCGGACACTGAGTGGCAGAGCTTCCAGTCCGTGAAACATTGTTTGTTGCACTATCATTTTGTGTATTTTACCATAATCTTTGGTGCAATCATGCAATACCTTCATTTCTCTCCTCTCCAGAGCTGCTCTTCCATGTTCCAGGTTTTCTTCTATCTCAATATTTTCCATTGCACATAGTACCACATCATCTGCTAACATCATTTGCCATGGCGATTCCTTTCTGGTTTCCGCTGTCCCTGGTTCCACTTTTGTATGTTTTTCTGTGTCTCTCAGCCTTCTCAAAGAAAGTATTCTGGATTCGGAGGCTGGGACTGACTGAAAAGTCCACAAGTTTGTCTCCTGCTTCATTGGTCATCCCAATCCCATATTTTCCCATGGTCTCTTCCTTTCCGCTGTTGTTATTTTCGCAATGGCCATTGAAAACGCCCCACCCTTTATTCAGCCTTGGGACTGGCTGGCATCACAACTTGGTCAACCACAGAAAGTGAAGATCAACTTGAACACCAGGTGGAAAGTTGATATTTAACCCGTGTCTGATTGTTATTAACAAACGAGAAGAGGAAACATCCAAATGATGTGAAAGATCCATGCAAATGTTCAGAGTTTGAAATACTGAAACAAAGATCAAGTAGGTTGAAACCTTCAAAGGATGCTTAACAGGAAAGGACCAGCACAGTAAATTGACAAGAAAGACATGGAGGGAGTGCCAGTGTCAAAGAACTCAATTATGAACAGTTTAGAGCCCAGAAAATGGGAAAAGCACTAAAAATGACAAACAAAGAAAAAGAACCATGCATGAACAATGTTTGAGGACAATAAGGGAAGCATCAGGACAGTAACAGAGATGTTCAACAAAATTTGGCATAAAGAAAAAATTCCAGTAATTTTAAAAGTGCATGGCATTCCAGAGAAGTATGAATGTGCTAGCTGAAAAGGAAGAAATAACAAAGTAACACAGGTTAAAGAGAGGATTAAAGGAACGATTTGTAATGTCAAGAGTCTTGTTCTGGTTGGTAATAAGCAAAACAATGAAAAGTGTAGTAAAGAGCCAGAAAACTAGCATAGGGTGGAAATAATAAGCAGGGTTCTCTGGCGACCTGTTATTAACATCTTCCAAGTTTTAACATCAAAACAAAGAACAGGAAATAATTGCAAAACTATGAGAGCTATAGTTTTGACCGATGCCAAAGTTAGGGTTGTGGGGAGAAAAGTGAAGATGAAGTTTAAGAGTATGTAGTTTTTGTGTGTCTGGTAACATTTATTACAACATCAAATAGAGTATCACAAGATATTAAGTGCAGACTTAATAAAGCCAGAGCAGCAGTGCCACGAAAATCGGTGTCAAAATAAATATCAGGCTATTTAAACCACTATTGAGATCAACACTGCTGTATGGGACTCGGGTGTTGACAATAATCCGAGTTAGAAGTAAAGAAATTGTACGCCTTATAATTGAATTTTAACTTTCCTCTACAATGAATGCTAACAATTAAGTGACAATACAAGAAACTTAGAATTCTTTTGGTGGTTTCTCTTTGAATGTTGAATTATATTACTCTTTATGTGACCAAACTATGTACCTGACACTCTTCTTGGTTGTTTTAACTATGGTGAATCATTTCTGAAGCACGTAACTGTTATTTTTTCTTGAAAAATTAATGTTGCTCAACATCATTAAAATGTGTAATTTTCTCGACGTTATCTTGTTATCTTTAAATCAAAATTTACTCTACATTTATAGCTTATGATTCTCAATCTATTATTCAAAAGAAAACGTTTTTTTAAATACATAGTTACATAGCTACTGACATAGTTGCCAAAGTTCTGTCCAAGAGCACTCTAAACGTTCATGATTATTAGGACTATAGAAAGCAAAAATGGAATCACAGATATTTACTTGTCCCTTTGCTTTTAGTTTTTGACCGAGAGGAAACAATCCAACAACCATACCCTGACTCTAAGCCAATTTCACATGTGCTCACTTTAGTAAACATGACCTTATTTAACAATAAATTTCGATACTAGTTAGCATGTTGACATATTACTACTCTCATTCTTCCTGTTAACACCACTATTACCAGACATTTTTCAGGCGCCATAAAACCAATGGTTTCCAGAGGATTTCAAGATAAATCTACGTCATTTCTGATCATTGGAAGCTTATCAGAAATTGATGGGTGGAGATTTATTAAAACTTGTTACAAGCAAGTATTGCTTGTCGCAAAGAGAAATAGTATTTACCTTTTTAACTGGAAGATCCTCGGCACGATGCATTTTTTCTGCTGTCGTGATACCAAGTAATTAAGCTGTCACATACAATAAAGAAATCTTACATTTTTCTTGGTCTATTTGGTGACCTCATTCGGAAACCTTCAGTCTATCAACAACTAGGTTAACCCTAAAATTTCTTTCCATTGTTATAATTTTTTTTAACTTAACCGTAAAAACCCTTTCAAGAACTATTGAGGTACCATAACGACAAAAACACTTGAAATTTCTGTCAATTCAATGATACCAAAACTGCACTATTTAAGCAGATTGAGTTTATGATGCAGTTTAGTTTTACAATGCCTTCTCTTCATACCAAAAGAATATTATATTCAAAAGAGAGAGACCAGCATCAACTGTCATCTCAACCTCTATGAAAGTAATACAGCTTGATAGCATACAAAATTCGAGGCTTTAACTAGTTGTATTTAATTTCTAGAAAAAAGGGTCTTCAAAGATACAATAACAATGCTTTCTTACTTAGCTTGTAATCTATACCTTCTTTTTTAATACAATTCTTTAATGTAGATGACTACATTAAAGAATGTTAGTTGTTGAAAACAACGATTCTTGTAAATATTGTTTCTTCCTTTTGCTACCCAACCTTGTATCAAACACATGAAATATCTCAGAGACTGTCCCAATTTTTCATAGTCTTAATCTCCCCTTGATTTTGAAAGAATATAGAAAAGCACTTCCAAAATATGTCTCTATCTTTGCTTACCTTGAATCAGCATTAGATAATCTGGATATTGTAAAATGGATTTGACAAGATGAGCCAAGATGAAAACCCGGCTTGTATCAACATAGGTATCTGAAAGACTTGCTGAGTAATGTATCTTCTATTTTTAGTCAAGATTTATAGCCACTATATACAAAGTATTAACAAAGTAAGTATCGAAAGTTTTCGGAAGAAAAACTGTGGCTATTGCAATGGTTAGAAATAGAAGCTGATTTGCAAAGTGAGCGTCAAAAGCTTTTACACAATAATTTCGACTTTCAACAACACTGATTTGGCAAAAAGTTAAGTGACTACTACAATCTCTTAGCAGAAAAGGCTGCTTCTGCCAATAACATAGATCTTGGAGGGACTTACAGAGTACTTATTACAGGACAAGACAAAGAGAAGCTACGCTATTGAATCACTCAGGTCACACTAAATATACACGACAAGCCAGTAGGCTCACAAGAAGTATCGGTTTGCAATAAGCTAAACATGACAACAACTGAAAAAAGATTCTATCAACTTCCCACAACAATATTCATTGGTCGTTACACAACATAAGACTGGCAATCGCAACAAAGCATCCCGTTTTCCAACTGCTCAGACCTAGCAAAGACTGCCAAAGTAAATATAAGAATTGCTCAATAAATCGGCTTTCACGAATTAAATAAAAAATCAGTAAAATGGAATATCTTAAGCTGGCCTAAGGAAGTACTAACTTTAGACAATGTATATTGGGCAAATATTTTGAACTGAAGGTCATAAACTGGCTCATCAAGAAACATAGCCCTTTAAATATTGCGAACCTGAATCATTGGCAAGATGAAAAGTACAGATAGGCACTTGAAGAACTGTCACTTGACAACCTGTATCTGGAAAAGGTTGGTAATAGAAATAAGATAATTGGTGAAAAGTTTGTTTTGTTTACTTTTATCTATCTCCTACAACATTTGCAAAGTGGATATTTCCTGTTAATGAAAGAAGCTCAAAACTTTTTAAAGTGGTAGATCTGCCCAGTCAATAACTCTGATTATAGATGCAGAGTGTAGAAAATGAAGAGGTGATCTGTTGTCAAAGACTCAACTGTAAGGAAGATGTATTTGAATATTATGTCCTTTCCCTATGAAGGAAAGCAAATTGTTGTTGGCTTGAGGTATATTGAGAGAAAAGTAAGTATAACCCCAAGGTATTGTCAATGCATGCACATTAACGCCTTGAATTGTGATAAGCCATTGGTTACATGAACGATTTATTTCAGAATTGGTACAGACCACGATTAAATTTGGATGATGTCCACAATTGGTGAGGTTATATCCCTTACAAATGAAAATCTTCTCAGATTTGCAGAAGAAGGATCCATATCAGATAATTTCAGTAGAATAAACTCCTAGGCACCTTTACTTAAATTAAAGGGCAGTTGAATTGTCAAAAAAAATATAGTAAAGCCTACAGAGAAAAGTAAAAAAATTACATGACGTATTCGTTTTCATAAAGGGTACAGTTACTGAATTTCCTTGTGTTTGAGAGAAGTTGTAGCTCTTGATGTATTGTGGACTTCAATCTTTAGATGAAATATTTTCTTCATATTGAACTAACAATTGAATATACAGATTAAACCTGAGTAGAGATAAAAGGATAGAAGGTATAGAACTGAAATCATAAAGGTTTGCTGACGATGAAAAAGGGTGTGTTACTACTGGACAAAAAGATCATTTTTTATATTGACGTACACAACAAAGACCTATCTATGTATTATTCTTTATGGAATATGTTCTTGGCTATTCTCTAGATGTTTACTTGCAATTGAAAAAACTTGCTTTTCTTTCGAAAAGTGGTTTGGGTTTCTTCGATAAAAAATGTTGAGTTTTTTGTTTGTTTTTTGTTAACTACTTCATTAAGACTCTAAAGGAAGTTGTATATTTTACATTGTAATTAAAATGCTTTTATATTTATTGGCAATTTACCTTTCCAGAAAAAAGAGGAAAAAATAGTTATTTCTTGTTATTTCTATTTATTTTATTCCCTCTTAATCTAATTGAACCCATTTCATGTCTTCTTGATGCCTTTGTTCTCTTAGCTATTCAACCCAGTTTTTGCTTTCGAAACAACTGTATCACTATATCAGATATATCATATATATATATATATACATATATATATATTTATATATACATATATATATATATATTTATACATATATATATATATATATATATGTCTGTCTTTCTCTTTTTGTCTCTCTCTCTCTCTCTCTCTTCCAGCTACCCTTTTAGAGAATTTTCTCTCGAGTAGTAATTCAAATGACAATAAACGTTCTGTTTGAAAAACTAGAGCTATCTTGATGCCGGCAGTAACAAAGGTCTGAATTTGAAATTCTATTCTAACCTCGGTGCTTTAACAAATCTCCATTATCAGCTGTCAAACGATTTGATTGAATTTCCACGTTGTCTTTATTGACATTGTCTCCAATTTCACTGTCAGTACTCTTTTCACTTGATTGTAGAAATTATTTGAAAAAGAGAGGATTTACGTCCCTTGAGAAGCCTATGTGAAATATTTCTATATCTGTAACTTATCTCAGTTGATTAACACAGTTAATTTTTTCGGGAAGATTATTCATCAAATGAATACTTCTTTAAAAAAATGTGTGTAGCAGTAAGAAATTTTGTACTGTAGATGAAAAAAAACATTCTAAAATAATCAAAAATTACCACGTGTGATCTCAAATGAACTCCTAAACAAAATGGACTATATCAGCAAGATCAATTTCAAGATCAAGATTAATTATAGCATTTTTGTTCATTGACTGATGGCCAAGGAAAATTGAAATGAGCTACAAACTAGAGTTAAGATGATGATTATCAGTTTTACCGGAAATTATTTCAGTTTAAATTATCTTAACCTTTACAGATTCTTCATTGAGTAGAAAACATACCATTTAGTATATATCATTAAATGTAAGTTAATATTACTGGTAACATTAATTTCTAGATGCAAAACAAGGTTGAATCAGCTTTGATGTGAAAAGATCAAACGTCAGTCAGTTTAATAACGGGAGCTAAGGCAGTAACAGAACTTTAAAATAAAACTAATCAGAGGGAAGGAAAGTTTGTAGAGCACGACGTTAGCCATGCCCTGTTAAATAGTGGTATATTATCGTATACTTGACAGAACATGGGGGTGGGGTGGGTCAGGATGTATCAAAAGAATGATAGGAGAACGGCTATTCTATATAACTGTAGTTATAAGAATAGCTCAAGCAAAGAGAGGTAAGGACAAAAAGATTGTACAGGGCATCTGTCTATCTATCTATCTATCTATCTATCTATCTATCTATCCATCCATCTATCTATCTATCTATTTGAAATAGGTTGCTACTCCTAGTTGTATACTTCACGACAACAATTGATTGATAGCAAATATTCGCTATTAAGTGAGCAGTCAGTGGTATAACTAATGTGATCACCCATGCGTCGAAATACTGTCGCAGAAACGAAGAACAACCACAGCACAACAGGATCGGGAAAGATGAATTGATAACTTTATAATTTAGATGCACTTTAACTGTCAGTCAGAGTTAATTCTCAACTATAGTGTCATTGCCACATTATTGCAATAAACGGAACAACAGTGTGGGGCAACATAACATCAGGTGCCAGAAAATATAATGCAAGGACTTAATTCAGTAAGTTTGAAACAACAGGAAAATTTTCAATGGTGAATGTTAATTTCATTTAAAAAGCAGATGGGTCTTAGTGAAATACTGTGCTTGTATTTCTAGCCACTACAAAGGATTCAAAGGCACTCAAGGAAGAAGACTTCAAACAACAACTTCAACATGTACTTGGAACCTTTGGCAATCTCTGTGTGAATGAAGAATTTT
>RDPX01000181.1:0-25525 GCA_003991215.1 Morbakka virulenta | reverse complement strand
ACGAAATCTAACACAGTGAATTCGAATCTTCAATCTTTTTGAATAAACTATGATAATTGAGAAGCCTCCCTCGAGGGACCTTGTCGATTTTGCTATTATTTCTGCATGATTGATTGATAGCTCCACGTTACACATTTTAAAATAAAGGAGCATAAATATAAAGCCGTGGGACAGCATTTTAAAATGTGTAACGTGGAGCTATCAATCAATCATGCAGAAATAATAGCAAAGTCGACTAAGTCGGAATACAAGTTAACGACATTAGAGGCATTACTCATTCGGGAAATAAAACCAACGTTGAATGCAAAGGATGAGTACAAAAGCTGCGAATTAGTCATAAGAGTTTAACTTGTCGACTAGGTCCCTCGAGGGAGGCTTCTCAATTATCATAGTTTATTCAAGAAGATTGAAGATTCGAATTCACTGTGTTAAATTTCGTTAGAACTGTATATACTGCAGAGATGTTGACATGAGATAGGAAATATTGTATTCAGCAGTTTTACTGTTTTTGTATTTTTACCTTGTGGCCTGAAGATGAAGTATTAACTTCGAAATATATTGCAAAATTAATGGAGTGACATTGTTGGCTTGATTATATATCGGTCATAGTCATTGTCGTAATAATATTCCGCTTCAGCTTGTATCTTTAACCATCGGTTCTAGCTCATCTAAAGTAGATATGAATAATATAATTTTGCTGAAAATATTGCCTAATTTACTTTTAGATTTAACACAATTATTATTGTGTATATGATCAGGACGAGAAAAAAAGTAGGACATGGTGGGCAATATCTTTAAAGATTTAAATACCAGTCCTTGTTCCAGGTAAAGAAAAGAGCAAATTCCTGACTTCGTAGAAATAAATTCGTTTAAATATGGATATGGTATGACGATGCTGGCTTGCTAGAAAAAAATCAGACACAAAAGTTGTATGCACAGAAAGGATCAGTAGCTTTGTAGTTCTTACACTTGCGTAATAACGGAGAAGGTCTGAGTTCCGTTTCCATGATGGCATCAAACTCGGAATCTCATATAAACTAATTGGTAGAAAATTTATTCGGGAATAAGTTTAGTATTGATGGTAATGATGTTAATGTGTTAACCATGGCACTTACACAATAATCTGGGAGGCTTAACATACTCCCTTGTTTACTTTTCTCCCAAGAGGCCAAGTTATTTCTCCAGTACCACCCGGGTTCAAACTTTAAACTTATTCTACAGAATACCTACCAAAATGGAACAATCGTCAAAATACAATTTATCGATTAATTAAACTGGGTTTCTACCAGCAGGTAAGCGGTGTATGCTATGTTCTTCATTAGATCATTTACTAACTTGAATTCTCCACCCGACTGCTAGTCTTCCCAAATCCATATCGTTGAGTATTTCATCCAAATCTACGCTTGTTAGAATGTCTTGCAGAGAAAACCAAATTTGCTTTCATATCAGGAAGATAATTTTTCCTGCCACTAAGAAGTGGTAAAAAATTACGAAAACTTTTACGAAAGAAAAGATTTTTAACAATAAAATTATTATTATTATTATTATTATTATTATTATCATTATTCTCTGTCAAAAGGCTGTTCCCTTCCAGAGCTCCTCACAGCCGATCGCTCGTCTCCATTTCTCTCAGTCCATGAAATTTTCCCATTGTACACCAGCTGCTTCCATCTCCTCTTGTACTACCTCCTTGGATCTTCTATCTTCTTTTGGACCTTTTTTCTTTCCTATTCTAAGAATACACTGTAGCTTAAGTTTTTCCATGTACTATATAGATTTGTCCGTTTTCCATAAAATTCACCCTTTGTACTCCAGCTGCTTTCATCTCCTCTTGTACTGCCTCCTTGAATCTTCTATCTTCATTTTGGCCTTTTTTCTTTCCTATTCTACAATATACTGTAGCTCAAATTTTCCCATCTAATGTATAGATTTTTCCATTTGTCCATTCTCAAAGTTGACTGTGAAATTCTATTTGATACAAGTGAAAGAATTTGTTTATTCTAGAATATAGTAAATTTTCCTGTATGTATTAAATCCTAATGTTGATTAATTCCAATTAACGAATCCTCTGCTTATTTTAAGATTTATGTTGTTATCACAGTTTTGTACAACTTGTGTTTTCACTCTTCTTTTTTTTGCAGCAAAAAGCTAAAAGAAACCCAGAGATATTTATAAGATTTAAAAAAGAGACTTTTTGCCCACTTAACTTTTCATTTGACCAGCGGACACACATGTTTGGAGACTGGATTAGTAAAAAGCACTAAGGGGTAACAGAATTAAAAAACACAGTAACCTAGTTTAATATAAAACTGGTATTACTTTAATACCAATTTTGGTGTTATTTAATATGAACAACATCATTTCAATTTTCTGACCTACGAAAAATTGAACACTGTCACACCATCGAAAGTGAATCATTTTTAGCCTCAGTCGTAAGTACACCAATACAGTACAAATATTACAATGTTTTTGGGATATTTTCAAATAAGAATGAAAGTTGCATAGTAGCTGGAGAGTTTGTTGAGACGGTATAAAATTAATCTCTTTGATAAAGAAAATAACCTGTAGAGTTGCTAGAGGGGAACATATATTTTGCATGCAGGCTTTTTAACTTTTTGGCTAGAAATGTGTCCAGGTTTATTGGAGCCACTTGACTGAAGTATAGGTTTTCTTCAACTGAGTATTTTTTAATAAACTCTTAAGAAATGGTAGACGTGCCCCAGCATATAAATTGTTACTTAGCGTCTAATTTGTTTTACCTATATTTCGCTAGGATTTCTAGAGATTTCTTAAAACATCTACAATTAATGCTTTGTTTTGAAGTCTCACAATCTTCAAAATTCTCATCCTTTTCATGTGTATTTTTACTTTGTCACTCCAACTACCAAAATGTTTGAAAAATACGAAAAAGTGAAACTAGCAGGTGCTAAAATGCTAAAAGTGCTAAAATGGAAATTTATCTGAAGAGACTTGAAGCCCTACTCACAACAAAAATTGTTCAAGTCAAACTTGATTTGAAATAAGGTATACAGTAACCTTTACTAAATTCTCTACCGTATCAATAGGCAAAACTTAGTTCTTGGTCTGCAATTAAAAACATTTTAATTGCAGGTTCCATATCCAGGGCCTCTGAAGTATATGTAGGCCTGGGGAAATGGGCGTTACGAATTACGTTAGGAAGGGCATCCGGCCAAGAAATTCCTCACTGCCAAATCCAAGTCCCTAAGAAGGGCACCTTCTGAGCCCCAGCTACTGGGGAAAATGATGTTAAAACCATCTGTATAATATATTTAGTTCACAGCTTAAACAGCCCTATTCACAATAACCAGAAATTTAGTCCTGAACGATAAACCATTTCCCATTTCGATCTTTTGCCTCTGGACCAGTGTCCAACGAATACAATCATGTAGGGCTGACCACCACATTTCAACTGAAATACCTACAAAATTTATTTATTTATTAATGGAAAATTGTAGTAAATATAATATTTTAAGGTTTCTTTTGACTTCAAAAAAAGTCAGGAACACAGAAAAAGTAACGTTTAATTCTCGATCTGACAGCCGCAGTGAGTTTGGGTTTTTTCATTCGTAACAATAATATACCTAGTCACAGAGGTAAACCAGCATATTAGACTTCTCAAAAAATGATATGAAATATGTACTTAACATCAATTAACAGTTGGATCAGTATTCAATAGAAGGGATAAAAGGCCTAGGAAAATAAGCCAGGCGATATCAAACTGATACTAATACAAAATATCTATGTCTTTGTGTTTTTCTGGCGTAGGATGATTGATACGGGTCATTTTAGCTCTTCTCCAGATTCCTTTACTGTTTCAAAGAATCCTGTAAAAAATGATGTTATTTGTAAATATTGGAAAGAAGGGACAAAAACTAAAAATAGAAGAAGAAGAATGTCATTTGTTCAACTTTATGGCAAATTTACAAAGTAAGAACGAATTCGTTGATTGATCTTTCTGCTCTATACCTATAGCTTTTCTGAAAATTTATCATATCTTAAGTGATAAATATACTTTTCTGTCTTTGTATACTGTATTGGTAAAAAGTGTTAAATTTTTACGCCTTTGCTTGCGGTAACGATTTTATCTGAAAAAGTGTTAAGTTTTGCGGTTATTTTATTGAAAGGAGAGACTCTTAACGCTATCGTCAAGACTGCAAGGAGAGTAAAATAAATGAAATATCAATGATGGACATACAATGGAAGCTTTTTAATGGGACCAATTCACTAAAATTAAAAAGACGTAATCAAAATAATAGTTGCTATTTCAAATCTGCGTATCAAAACTTTGGCTCTTTGAAATGTACATTTTCACAAAAGCACATAAATCTTATTGTTGTTGACTTTTTAAAAAAAGTGTATTGGACTAGCTTATTGTTTATCACTGTAACAACTTTTAGCCTTAACAAGTTACAAGCTACATGTGACACCCCTGAAAGAATATACTATTCAAATTAAGTGTTAATTGCTGCAGTCATAAAAGAAGAGGTCACCCATAAAAATGAAAGAACTAGATATAGGACCATATGAAAGGATCAACTCATCAAGTGTTAATTGTATCAGAGAGCTGTAACATATTATTTACCTTGAATGCCTTTATATCTTTGTAACAATACAGGCTTTCCTATGATCACTGCCAAAGGAGCAGTTTGTGTGGTATAGAATTTAAGACTTCTTCTCCTTAGTAAGGAACTCCCTTGTTTTGCAAAAATAGTCTTTTTTAGACATCCAAAGAATGAACAACTTTGGGGCGCAAATTGACTTTCTGTTGTTATCTCCTCAAGCTTGTCCTCTATTGAAATCTCCTTAATAGACTACTTAGATAAAGAACAATGCTTCAGATTGATTTAATGTATCTCAGACTGAGCTTTTCATCATTTCTGCTCATCAAGAATTTTGGAAAACATGTAAGGAATATATTGTCTTCTGTGATATTATTCATGTTCATTCACCATTTTCAAAAGCGCAAACATACAGCAAACATTATATCGTTGTGACTGAACGAGCAACATATAACCTCTCAGTAAAATAATATGAGTGCATAAGAAACATTGTAATCGATATTAAACTCCCAAAAAGTGGCACTTCCTTGGATGAGGAGCCGTTAGCTAGACAGACAAAACTGGTCCAATTATAAATGCTGAAAAAATTGTATATTCACAGAAAAGAACAAGAGACAAACAAAAGTTTAATCCAGCAAATCTGCGATAGGAAATGTTTTAGAGAGAAAACAAATCCTGGGATTGCTTTTTTAATAAAGTGGGCGATTTCTTTGTAGGAACCACCGACTATAATTCCCAGTTAGAAAAAAATTAACATTGCAGCCTGATATAAGTTTATTCTCCAACTTTTAAGAATATCTTTTGATTATCATTTACTAGATGATAATTATTAACGCTATGGTGCAGGTTTACAATAAAAAACAATTAAAAAGTAAAATGAATAAAGGCCACAAAATTCAATAAAGTTTCCCATTGCCTTCACAGATATCTTTAAGTTCCATCAATGCCCATTCAAACAGCATTTGTATTTTTCAATTAGTGTTCAAGGTGAGATGCAGATTGAAAGTTACCTTTCATATGACATGACAGAAATAAGGGTTTTTTTATGTCGTGTTTGACACAATTTATTAAACTGTCGTTGTAAGTAAATGGGCAATAAGGTAATTAGATCGGCACTTCAAAAGTGTAATTACGACCTGGCATCCAAAGGGTTCTTTTGCTTCGAATATATCTTCAATGCATATTTCTCAGCAAGTGGTCGCATGATCATACAATATTGAAAAATATCTTAACAAAACCGTTGGTATGCTTTGTGTTCGTTTTCAATTTGGTCGTTTAGAGCAATTATACTTTTCTAAACCACAAGCCTCGGTACGGATAGTGAAATTGTTCGCCTCAGAAAAAATCATGAATAGCAAACGGTCCAAGCACCGCTTTCCACCTGTTATCAGACAACTACAAACATATTCATCATGGTTGCATGATTTGTACAGAATGTTAATTCCTTCTCTTGGTCAAGTTTAACGCTGGGTTTTATGTATAGACTTTCATGTTTTTTTTCCGTAAGGAAGTTTGGGTTGAATTCCACTGAATTCAAATCGCTGGTATAAATAGATTCTTAACAAAACATGTCCCATTCTCTGTTCAGAAACGGCGGGAACAGAGCGACTTTGATATCATTAAACCTAAAGTAAAAGTTTTACCCGCAATTCCTAAGCAAACCTTTCTGTTATCCAGAACACTTTATGCTATACTCTAAGTCCTGGATGGAAAATGAAGTAAGGTTACTGAAGTTTCTAACAGAAATACCTGTCTTTTAATAACAGAAAACCAGATGGTCGTCTGATTGAGAAAAATTTGGATTTTAAACTATGTCTACGTCCATATTCTCACAATCCCCTTTTCAACACTCTCAGCCAATGAGTTACCAGTTCGCTTTACATCTTGATACTGCCTTTGTAAACCAACCAATCACAAATACGGATTATCTCACGTGCTTGTAGTTAGTGCTAATGAGAGCAGGTCAAAAGCATGACGTCTTTCAATGCGGCTAGCCATAGCAGCCTAACCCTAAACACTTGACTGACACAGCATAAGTGGAGAACAAACGCTCTTAGGCTGTCATCAAATCGCAATACTCAACCCTTAAGGAAGGACTGTACAACGCGTGAGGCTTACAAACACCCAAACGATTTTAAGTTGTACAGCTGTTTGCTATGCCAGGTTCGTTGATTACTGAAATGGAGCAAGGCTCCAACAATCCCGAATTAGAGGAACATCGTGCCATACAACTGGCTTTAGAGCTACACTGGCTTAATTTAAACAGCGATGAAGAACAACCATTTGGAGAGGTTAGGACTAAGAAAAGTATGAACATGACCGAATGTGTGCCTGTACCGAGCTCTGAACATGTTGCCGAAATAGTTGGCAGACAAGGTAATTAGAATTTCACACTCTCTAGTTGTGTTAATATTTGATTGTTAAGCTTTGTATTCCATATGCTGTAGTATGTGCAGGATTGAATAAGCAAACATAGACTTATATTCTAGTGATTATTGTTATAATACTGTGTGTATATATACGTACAATCGTACAATATGTTTACCTTCAGTATTTTATCGATGTCTGGTATCTTATTGGAACTGTGGAATGGACAGATTTAATTTAGATCGTTAGCTTGCTGAAGTAAACAAAGTTTGCCGGAATTTCTAAATAGCGTTCTCACATTCTGTAAGAAAAGCAGACCATCAGTAAAGGAATGTAAACGTTTTTTTCCCATTATATATTTGTTAATTAATTGTATAAATATCAAATAACGCTTAAAAGTTCGTGTGACATTGGATTTTGAAGTCGATTGCTTCCTTGCTCGCGTTTATTATGCCCAAGTTCCTTGTTTTTATTTTAAGCTTGCATGTATCGAGCTATGAATAGACATCTTAGAATGATAAAGATCAGAACCTTATTTCATTTCTTTTACTAAGAAATTTCTGGTGAAAAAAAACATCAATAGTTTATTTCGAATAACAACTGAGACTTTATGTGCGTTGTTGGAAGTCTTAGCGGATTAACTACTACAAATATATATTTCTCGATTTATATGAGCCCCTGCCTGATGGAGGCAACTGTAAAGACATTGCAATAAGCATCGCTATGCACTTTTGACAGGTTAGATAAAAATAGGATCATTGTTTCGTTCAACAACAAGACGTTAGCTCTTTCATAAACGTAGTCATGTTTGTTGGAGACTTAATTTTTAAATATAACTTAATTGTAGTTACTTGAGTTTACGTCGCTTAAGTTTAAAGAAAAGCTTTACAACCAGCAAAGCTATTTGCAAAGATATTTTCTCACATGGCACAAAACATATATCTTCTATTGATAAATACAGTCTAGAAAGAAAGATCTTAGGGACTGATAAATTCAGGAGTAAAATCGGCAACTGAATAGCGTAGTGAGTACTTAGCTTTAAACATACCTAATTTTTTTCTGTATTTAAGCTTAGCGAAGCAAATGAGGTTGTTGATGTTTTAAAACACAAACCCATTTTGTTTTCTGCTATAGATTTTGAAATGCTAAGTTACTTCCATTTATTTTCATATCTTAGGCTGTAAAATAAAGGCATTAAGGCAAAAAACAAACACGTATATCAAAACTCCGGTCAGAGGAGACGAGCCTATCTTTGTTGTCACAGGAAGAAAGGAAGATGTTTCTCTTGCAAAGAGAGAAATATTACAAGCAGCTGAACATTTTAGCCAAATTCGTGCAAGTCGCAGAAACAGCACAAGCTTACCTTCTCTTGGTCCATCATCGCCAACGCCACCTGGACACATAAAAAAACAAGTTCGTGTTCCATACAAAGTTGTAGGACTCGTTGTAGGGCCCAAAGGTGCCACTATCAAACGAATTCAACAGACGACTAATACATACATTGTCACTCCTTCCAGAGATAAGGAACCCGTTTTTGAAGTCACAGGTTCTCCAGATGATGTCGACAAAGCTAAAAAGGAAATTGAGCATCACATTGCTCAACGAACAGGTTTGGTAGATGCCAACCATTCAGAAAATGGAGATCAATTCTTTAATGGTTTTTCTGGAAATTTGTTTTCCCCGACCAATCATCGTGGATTTTCAGCATTTCTTGATCATCACCACACAAATCATCACCATCACCATCATCACCATTCAGGACGATCGCAATCCACAGATTGTTTTCCATTTTTGGGAAGCTCAAGTGGATCTGAAAAGTTTGCTAACCTAGGATCAGTCCCAAGCCCGTTTTCTAACAATAACGGATTCCCGTATGATAACCTTATTTCGCCTTCAAGTACAGATCTTGAATCACCAACAAGCTCTGCCTTTGATCCGACGCCTGGTTCGCCAGCCCCAAGTGTTTGGCCAGATTTTAGAAATGCTGTCAATCGTGTTGTTGGATCGCAAGCACCTGCACTTAACCGTACTACAAGTCTTAATCATAACGGATTGCCCGATGGAAATGAAAGTGGAGGCACTAGCCCAGATATTCATCAAAACGGAAATCAACAACCACGCCGATTTTTGAGCGAGACATTTGCAGATTCTTTCACTCCAATGACTACTTGCTACACTCCATTTAACCCTTCAGATGCAGTTACAAGCTCCGTAATTACTAATGGTGTGTTACGTAATGATTCTCTTGTCAACAGCCATTTCAATGACTTGATTTCAGCTCAAGTTGAAGTACCTGGCTCGAGCAGCCTTGGAACAGACAGTGATGGTTCTAAGAATTCGTCTCCAGATAATTCATGGAGAAGCCCAAGTTTCACAGGTTTGGCAGGATTGGATTTGTCACAAAGACCAAAGAAATGTTTTGTGTGCCAAAGCAGTGAGGTAGTTGCAGCTTTGGTTCCATGTGGACACAACCTTTTCTGCATGGAATGTGCTCAAAAACTTAAAGATGAAGAAGAAGGAGAATGTCCAGCTTGTAACAGGAAAGTGGAACAAGTCCTTCGCATATTTTCTTAAAAAAAGCAGAATTACTCTATGCGGATTCAATTCGCATTAAAGTGAGTTTGGAATTTGATTGTTTAGTTCACTGTTGACTAAAACAAGCAAAGCATGGGTGATACTTTTTGGTAAACTATTTGTTCAGGATATTATAGGGTATAATGAATCAGCTATATTCAGAAATAGATTGAATCAGTAACATTTAACTGGAGAGGCTTTTTTTCAGCAAGAGTAGTTTGACAAGTTTGGATTTTGAAAATTTTGTCAGGATTATGGGAAAATGTTTTTAACTGTCATTAATAGCTAAATTTAGGTAATAGTAGTAATTCTATCAATATTACTACCATTACTCTCATTCATTATTATTTGAAGATGTGGAATGCTATAATGTTTGCATATAATTTGGTAGAGAAACGGTATCTTATATTGTTCATAAATATTTGGATGGGATCTATTTGAAACGCCATTTTTTGTACTGTATTGACAATAAAGCAGGTATGAACTCATAGTCTCCCCAGTGTTTCATTATTCCTTATTAAGCATTGAAAATAATAGTAGTACAAGTTATCAAAACTTAAGGCCAAAATCTATTGTTGTATAAAATGTACAATAATTTTTATTATTCATCTGCCCCGGCCAATTCTTAATACTTGCATTTTCCAAATGATAATTATTACGTTGGGAGCCTGTGAGTTCCTCTTGCAAGGAGATGCATATCAAAAATGTATTTAAAAATCGTTAAATCATTCAGAGAAGGAACAGGCGAGAATGTTATCATTTTGCCACACGCCTTTAAAATACAGACGTAAACCCGGTACCGTATATATCAATAGCTTTATAGAAATTGGCCGTAAGGCTTAAGCATAATATCCTTTTGTAATAGTGTCGTCTGTAGCTCGTGTGAGGGACTACCGTACTTACGTACATAGAACATATCTTCGACGTTAACTTTTTCAATTACTAATGTGAAGATTCTGTACACAAAAGGACAATAAAAGAATGCAAATTAACGTTATCAAAGATACTGAACTTAATTTTTCACAATATATATACAGACAATTTATTTTTATATTATAGTTGTGAGCGTTTAACTAAATTCGTCTGTTGCATTTGTAAAGTGATATTTTTCAGGAAGATTGAATATAACAGAGTGTTCACTTAGCAAGGTGCTTAAACAACAAAATGCAGTCTGTCAGATATCAACAGTTACTCCTCTAAAAAGCAAAAAAAAAATATTTTAGACTATTTGCTCAAAAAAATCTGGTATAAAGTTTATGATGTTTTATTTGAGAAATCATCCGGTGTGAGTTTCACTGAGGCTGCAAAAACACAAGGTTTTGCGTCTGTATTGCATTTGCTCTGTAAGAGAAACTCTCTGATTGATATTGGTGGCAGCTGTATTTGAAGATTTTTTAAGGAAAATCTTCCTACTTCAATATATACATGCATATATCCAGATTCTAGTAAAGCATATTCTCACAAGAATATGTATAAAGACTTAATGTTTGCTGTTGTAAAAAAAGGAACTAGACTATGTTGTGGTGTCCCTCTGTGATGTATCCTATACGTTATGTCGTCCCTTTTAAAATTTAGATTTGGAATTATATTTAGGGTTGTTAGTATAGTAGGGTTTGTATTCAAAAACTGGAATAATCCTCTGTATATCTGAAATTTTTACTTAAAAACAACACAGAGCACTGCCACATATTTTAAATAATCATATTGTACAGTAAAATACGAAATTATAGAAGTGCATATGTAGGTAGTTGTTGAGTCAAATAAGAGAATATTTTTTATTTTAACACATTATTATGTAAAATGAAATTTCGAAGAATTATGTGTCAAAGTTTTATTTTTCTCGAGGCTATCAATGTATTTCCGAAAGTGTCAGTTTGTCTAATGCATATGGTGTGAATGGAGGAAGTATTCTCTGTAAACGTTCATTTGCTGCCATTTTACGCCTCTGTTGATATGAATTATGCTAGCTTGTATCACATTGTGCTTTACTGACTGAAGATAAAGGCAGAGGTAATGTTTGCCAAGTTTTGATCAGCAAGATGTATGTTTCTCACCTAAAAACTGGGTCGACACTGATGACAATTTCCAACATGATATGAAGAGAGAGAGAGATTAATGTACATGTTGGAAATAGTATTTGCCTTCAGTATATTGAGAAGGTGCCTAAAATTTTAATGAGGTATTAAAGGAAATAAGAAGGTAATTTCATCTCTCCATTTTTGGGGGCAACTTGAAGTGTTTGACAACTATTAGTGTGGATTAATGAGTGCAATTGGGACTCGTAGTTTTCAGCGAGTCTTGGTATCACTTTTTCCTTTCATATATGATATAGCAAATCTATTTAACACGAAAGTAATTTAGTTTTAGTCTATTTGTTGTACAAGAAAATAGGTGAGATATTTATGATAATTTTGTTAGATATTGGTTAAGAAATAGTATTATGATATTGATAATATTTTGAGACAACGTTTGGTTGAATTGACTAAATGCTACCAATCACAAGTATTTTACCATGTTTCTTTTAGAGATGTTGCCTAGTAACATCAAGAATAATCTGTTGAATAAGAATAAATATTTCATAAATATATTTCTTTCCATCTATACCTATATTTTCTAGCTATGGAACTATAGATGGTCGTTAAAGTAAATTTGAAGTCATCTTATATATAAGCTTACCCAGAAGTATTTCCTGGTATAAGAACATAAAGTAGCAAAGTTAAAGAATTGCGACGAAGTGTTTCATCAAAAATGAACCTTCCTGCACTAAAATGATCATTTATCTAAATCCAGAGACAATTTATTTTAATGGTTTTACTAGACGTTTATGTTCAATCACCTAATTTTGACTTTCGTAATTTAATTCATCCCACTGTTCTGTATCATGCATTTAGGCAGAAAAAAACCCATCACTGTATAAAATCAAGTATATTGATATGGTATTCCTTGTAGGCATCATTTAGTTGGTAATAATGAAATTAACCAAATCATCTCATGGCACACAAAAACCTAAAAAATCATCTGACATTTACAAATATCTTGTCATTGAATTTCTTATTACCCTCAAAGATATCCCCTGGACCTTAAGTTATTATGCATCCATCTTATCTCAAAATACCTTAATAATAAAAAAACAACTAAGGAAGGTGCAATTTTCCCTCTGTTAAAATATGAAGGAAAGCCTTTTAGGCTTCATAAAAGTAAGCTTTAAAATCTTTGGATTAAAATTATATATTTGTTTAGTTCAGTTCCACGGGATGTCACCAGATTCAGGTCATAAGAATTCGAAATTTATGGTTCCCTTATCAAATGAGGTTAGCAGGTCTGTATTTAATAAGTTTATTTCGTACATTAATTGCATATAATACAATTATATTTTAAATTTCTTTGCATACTGATTAAAATATTTCTATTTCACACCTGCGTTTTGGAGTTGTTGCTTAGTACCGAGTAGGTGCAGCTATAACATCACCTTGCCAACTTTTTAGCTATGAGCGTTTTCCTACTGATGAAGATTCATCAACTTTATGCCTGATACCTAAACTGCAAATATTCCATAGTAATAGTCTGATTATTGGTCAAATATTGCTCTCAACAGTTAGTACTGGGGGCATTGTGATGCTAAATTGAGGCCTCAAGTGTCGGAACTTACAGAATTTAAAAAACAACGTGTAGATAGCTTATTGTTTATAACAAACTACGTTTTGATAGAAAATGATTATGTGTGGTAAATATATAGATCTGGGTCTTTCTTTTCCGCATTGACTTCTTCTTTCTGTCCTTCCTTTACGTCCTTTTTTAAAGCTGAGTGTGCGCTTATGATAAACCATTGTGCTATGCGGCCACAAGAGTTTTGAATCAAAATGCGTTGATCACACTGGAAACCATAACGACGAGTTTCGCTGTTCTCTTGTCGTAGTGGTCTACCAAGTTTAAATGCTGCATTTGTTTTTATTTCACGGTTTAGCGACTTTGCAAATGAAGCATTAAGTTCAAGTATGCAAGACATTTGGTTCTTGTCAAAGAATCTCTGCGCTTTGCGTATAGAGATTATTTCTATTTGTGAATACTGTTATTCACTCCTAATTTTCAAGCTGGTTTCCTAGTAAGGGTTTATTTTGCCCGGTATCTTTCTAGTTTAGTACAACAAATATTTAGAATAAAAAGCAATAGTTGATCTTCTGTGTAGAATTCGTAAAGATGGTTTAACTAATGCAGCGAAATGAAAGAAACCAGTTTTCTGGCAGTCTACTCCGTGGTTGGGTGCGTTTATAAACATGGACTTCTGTTAAACGAAAACTGTATATTGGACTCGCGATTAGCATCTTCTACTCCTATAAGCCTATAACAATGAACAACTTTTTACAGAATGATCTAGTAAATCGAGCTGTATAGAACATTTTGTATGCTACACAATCTGAATTTGATCAATTCAAATTCTGGGCGACAGCGAATAGAAAAAAAAACATACCTAGAATATATCTTTTCAAGTGTGCTTGATTTCAGTAATTTACAGAAAAAACTAGTGCTTCTCCTTTTATGTTTGTGCAATATTTATACATAGGTTGCAACAAACTTTTCTGAAATCTTGTTTTTCTACGCAATTACTACAAATTGAATGCAAGTCACTGTCCAAGATATCTGAAGTGGTAATCACAGCCAGTAAGGTCAGCTATCCACTTCGAAAACAGAGACAGGTGCTTGAAAACCTCATCTGACCTACTTTCACAAGTTGGCCTGTTTAAAAGAACACAAGTGTGCTAGAACTGCCAAAGTGATTAGCATTTAGCTGTATCCTTTTCATCGTTTTCAGTGATTTTCATAATGACCTCGTCAAAATTCTTCCAAAGAAGGGTTTTCAGCAAGCATTAAATTCTGCTGATTACAAAAAACCGGAATTAAAGAAGTACAGTGACCTAGGTTTTATCTTCCTAAACTGTAGCACATCGTCGACTAAGATCTTTAAATAACATCCAGGCCAAAATTTCTTATTGAAAAAGCTAAATATATCATTGTCATTGGTTAGGAAACAACCTCGTTCAAAATAAATAATTACTATTCTTTTTTCTAATGAGTTTCTGACAAAATTTAAATACCTTACAAATGCATTTTCATAAGTTATCTTCGTTTTGACTATTTAAGAAAAAATTCGTAGCTGTTCTGGTGTACAGTCCAGTATAAACCTTTGCACCTCTTACTAAAATGTCTTTTGCGGAGAGGTGAAATAAATCTCTGATATAGCAAATGTGTAGTCGGCTTCATTAGATCCATTCTGAACCGTAAAGCAAAGGATCTTAATTAAGAGAACACGATGGGTCTTTATTACTATAGAGAGCATTAAAATCCAAGCCAGTCTATAGACGTTATCTAAATTATTAATTGAACAAAACAGGGAAGTTTGGACCTTTTAAAAATTATTCTTTTAACAATATTTAAAAACTCTGCTGTTTTTAATCCTCGTCAATGACTTCATAAATGCAATGTTTTACTAAGCGAAACTGAAGATTGGTTAATGTCATCTGGTAGGATATAAAACTAGACAAAACAACTAATGATAAATCTTTCTGAAAAAAATGACATTTAGAAAAAATTATGCCTAAAGAAGTAAACTTGAGTAGAATAAAATTTCCCTTAAAATTTAAATGGCGAAAGACTTAAACGTTTTCTCACATTTTGGATCGAAAAAAAATTTGGAGTTAAAAAGTACCATAGTTTCAATCTAATGACAAATGAGTTTACAATATTAAAAACGTGAAATTAAAATAGATACCTTCTACTACGTGTTTTAACTCTAAAATTTGACAGACATTTGTAAATAATGTATAGCAAATTAATACCGAGGTATGTCAGAACCTGGATAGATAAATAGCTCGAGTTTAGATAGGAAAATATAGTTGCAAATGTACTAGATAAGAGAGTTCATGGGTCTTTTGGCAGCAAATTTCTAACGTAACCCTTTCTAAAATACTTGTGAAATTTGATTATCTTTAGATATCTCTTGTATTCTATGGATTTTTTAAGCTACAATAAAAAAATATTTGGTAACTCTTCATAATCACATTGTCACTCGAATGTAAGACATAAATCGTAATGCTACAATTTCTTGCATTCGCGCACCAGGTGTATGATTTCTTGAACAGAAATATGTTTGCAGTTCTAAGATGTTACTATCATACGAGACACCATCTCATGGATAGTTCACTCCTTTTAAATATCCATCATTAATATCCACAACTCTGTGTGTCTATAAGCTCTTTTATCAGCTGCTTTTTGCATTCCATGCGACTTGAACTCTTTTGTTTTCTTCAGTACACGCATCTCTGAAAGGAAGTGCACTTGCAAGTAGATCTTCCCAAGTAAATATGAATAATAGTAATGAATGAGGTTGTTTTCAGTTGTGTATAAATACGGTCCTGCGGATGACGACACCAGATGGATACTTGACATCTTCACCCTAACGTACAAGGAAAATTCTGGCATCTGGTGAATCGGATTGGGAACAATTTGGCATAAAACAAGCATTGGTTGTCACCCTTATGTAGTATGTCTGAAACTTAAAAGTTTGTGTAACTTATTCCTCGTTTTAAGCTTGCTGTCATTCTATACACCAGTAATGAGGTTGAGCTCTGGACGAAATATTTGAGAGCCTAGTACGTCTAATGCAAGTAAGAACAAAAATAACAATAGGTAACCACTTTTAACATTCGATTAACATTAACTTTATGCATGTCAGAAACATATTACAAGGAATAATTTAATGAGAACTAAAATAGACACTTTCAACATAAGATGAGCATAACATTTTGAATGTCAGAAACATATTATAAGGAATAATTTAATAGGAACTTTAGGTAGTCACAATCGATATATTAGCATTAAGTTATAAATATCAAGACCATGTTACAAGGAACAACTTCAAAGGAAGAATGGATAGCCACTTTCACTATATGATTAGCATAACATAAATATTTGGACCATATTATAAGGAATAACTTAAGACGAACTATAGACAGCCACTTTTAACGTATGGTTAGCATAACGCTATACATATTAGCTTCATATTAAGAATCAAACAGTAGGCTGTATCACGTTTCAAAGTAATTAACCAAAGGCAGCAAAAGAGTAGTGGTAGAGAAAATTTTAAAAGAACAACATGGGATGTATAGAATATTGAGTAAAACTGTGATAAAGATGAAATTCAAGAAGAAGACAAGGATACTTCTGCAGAAAATACGTCCTGTGATAAAGAACAAAATTATGAAATCCTTTGAGACACCTTATCATTATATTACAAAATAAAAGTGCTCTTGAATGGGCATTTGATTTTTTATTTGATAAATATTAATTAACTGAACAGTGTTAACTAGAAATAAGTTGAAAGTCAAAGGAATGGGCCTCGTCAAAAAGGACAACAAATTTTCTTGATGAAATTTAATTTTTCCTTATTGTAGTATTTTTTTTGTTTCCTCGACCAGTAGAATTGTCAATGTATTTTTAATTTTCTGTTTGATCTTTTAGCTGCAAAAGGTGCACAGAAGGAGAGGCAGCCTGTGACTTAGATCTATGGAGAGTGCATTTGGAGGGTGAGGAAATAGAAGTTGTTCAGAAGTTTTGCTACCTTGGTGACACCCTTGGAGCTGAGGGAGGAGCTAGTGTAAGAATAACAGCAAGGGTTAACAGTGGATGGAGTAAGTTCATGGAGCTGATGCCATTGTTAACCAGCAGAGCTCTGACATTATCTACCAAAGGCAGAGTCTACCAGGCCTGTGTACGTAGCACAATGATGTATGACAGTGAAACTTGGGCAGTGAAAGCTGAAAATGTCAGCCGCATGGAGCGGAATGACATGAGAATGATAAGATGGGTGTGCAATGTAAGTCTAAAGGACAGGCTCAGTTCTAATGAACTCAGAAGGAGATTGAATCTGGACAGTATTGGCAGTTGTATGCAGAATGGGAGGGTTCGTTGGTTTGGTCATGTGGAGAGAATGAACAAGAATGCTTGGGCAAGTAGATGCAGAACAATCAAGGTGACAAGAACCACTGGCAGAGGAAGACCGACGAAAACATGGGAGGAAGTGATAAGGATGGACCTCAGACAAAAAGGTGTCAGCAGAGACTTGGTGAAGGATAGGATAACTTGGAAGTCAATTTCAAGAAAGCGTCCAACACATGCCATCATATAAAATGGACGTTAAACCGAATATTATGATGATGATGATCTTGCATCTCTATTGAAATACTCAATTCACTCAATTCTAATTGGTTCATCATTTAATTCTGATTGGTTCATTGTTTATTTCTTATTGGTCACTCAAGATCTGATTGGTATCGTTGTCAGCTGATGTGGAGCTTGATACGAAATATGTACAGAAAAATTATTGTATTTTAAATAGTGAAATTTGTTTACCTTTTCATTTTGTACCAGACGATGAATCCAGTTGACTGGTTTATCGATATGCACTTTTAAAAACCTTGCTTGCTACTTCGTGTCAGTTTTTGAGATTTCATGTTCGGCCATATATTCTGATGATTCAGCATCAACGTTTGGATAGTCATCAAGTTGATTAGCCAAGGCTTGTTTGTTTTATTGTTGAGGACATACAACTTTTGTTTCTACTAAGTGCTGAGGTAAAAGAAACCCTATTTTTATTTCGCTCTTCTTTTGATGTTCTCCATTTTAGAATGTATACGTACAAAGATGCCAGACGTTTCGACATAAAGGACTTTACAAAATGTAGAACAGAAAATAATATTGACCCCATTAAATCTATCCAGGACTGTGTATAATGGATTTTGTTTGCAATGTATATAATCCATCCTGGAAAAACTACTCACTCGACATAGGAATTAGTGAAGGACAAAATGGAGGCAGCCAGTTCCTCAAAAGGCCATGTTAGTGAAATACGCATAAAAAACAGCCTTGCAGTTTATTGTACAAGTACAATACTCTTGTGTTGTCATGCCTTTTGCAAAACAGTCTTTTAGGAGAGAATGGAAAGCGTGTACATCTCAAAGTGTTAAAAATAACTCTCCTCTGTGGTATTGATATAAATATTCCATCAAATACTGTTAAAATGTTGTATCTAAAGTGAATAATGCATCTTAAATGAGATCAACTTGTTATTCAGTATGAAATAAACATACGGTGAAAGGTAAACACTAACGTCAACTCGGGAAAGGAAGGGGGATCGACTGGGGCCTGGTTAAAGTTATTTGGCCAAAGTTACATCGCGACAGTGACGAATAAGCTATACTGTACATTTGCTTTTCCTTTACCTTCAAACGTAGGCTTGAGAGAAGTTCTTCCATTGTAAGCTGGAATCTTAATAACCTCATTGAGTTGAAATAGAATACATTTTGACAGACCCAGAAACTCAATGAAGCCCGAAATATTCTTCAGCAGAATATTACACTAATTTGCCATAACAACGAATTGTTGTAAAAAATCATCACATTCGACTCAACACATAGACTGACATCATTTGCATTTCCTGAAATATTTCTGTACAGAACCTCACATATTTCATTATCCCTCAAAATTGAGTCAAATAAGGTTTTTTCTGTCATTTACAGAAAGAGCTTTGTACGTAACCAAGGATTGGGGATGCAGAAACTTAGCTATGATAAGAATATTTCTTTAACATTGATATCAAGGGTCACATTAACCGACTCTTGTGCCCAAGCCTCCGAAATATCAAGTGAGGAAAACAATGCGTCTCCAGATAATGAAGTGCGGTAGGCTGATAAACTACCGTTTAAATATAGCGATATAATCAAACTGACTGATGAGAAAAAGGCGGAAAGAAGAACCCATGTGCATAGGTTACCAGCAGTTGTTCTTAAGAGGAAAATTCTTCACCAGATCCAAACAAATCTAGAGTTGTCTACCCAGGTGGACGTGAGGGTTGCCTTGAAAGTGAAGATGCCGTTGAACGTCTAATATTAGTTCGTCCCTGGATAAACATTGGTCATTCGAGCAAAAAAGAAACGACAAAATAATCAAAATTACCAGGGCTTGACTTTGGAAATTAAAGTGTTTCCAAAGTGGGTTTCAGGATTCAGCACACTTACTGGACCTGCCATTGAGAGTAGATTTTGTTTGGAGGTCTAATGATATGCTGAGTTTCTTCAACAGCTGTGGTTGGGTGCTGTTTTGCAGGAAATGGAAACCTGGTTAAAAAATGCTTGAAAACATCCTGCAGTGATGTTCTCGTTGATGCTTTTGTCTTGGATAACATGTTAAAGTTCTAATGAATCTCAATTTAAAAGGTTTATTTGCGAAACAAGACACACTCCCAGTAACTGTCAGTAAAGCTGAGTCATCATAAATTGAGAAGAGAAGAATAGAAAAAGTCGGGGGTGCTTCCAGAACACTATTTATGTTATGACTATAAAGGTATCTATTTCCTAAATCTACAACAAGCCTTTATGTCAAGCTGATAAATGAAATCCCAACAAAGTAAGACAAAGGGTAAATAGTTTCTCAGAATACACAGTGCTTTGTTTCCTTATAAGCCAATTTGAAATAGGACCAGACGTCCAGGAACGTCAGTTTGTTTATTACTATATGCAAACTGTTTTATTAAAAAAGCTTGCAAAACAGATTTACTTTGCAACGTTCAGTTGAATTTTACAATTGTTGATAATTAGAAATTTTAGCAACAACTAAATTATAAAGTATTTTAATAAGAAAAGGAGTTTTGCCTGCATGTTTATTTGATTAGTGGTTAGTAAAATCTAAGGGGCTAAAAACAGAGATTTGTGGCAAAAAAGCAAACAAGTGTCGTATTAACTACTGATGTACTATTCATTCACGTGTCGTTACATAGAAAAGTACACAAAGAGAAAATTACCCTTTGCTAAGGCCACTGATGATCACACAGGCAAGCACAAAAACATGTAGCATGAAGTATATTTTTATAGATAGTTAAATTAACCAACTTTTTCTCTTCTTATAATGCGTCCGCAAAATATCAAGACGTCATTATCGTTTTCATACAGTCCTATTGTTTACGGAAATATTAATGTTTACATCGGAGTGGCCACAGAGAAAATCTTTGGTTCTTACTCATTGCATTCCTAAAAAATGTGGTGGCCTTTGAAATCATTTATAACAATAAACAGTAAAGATATAAACTGGAAGTGGGCGTTATATGTTTAACATGAGCTGACATATTAAGTACAGAACAAATTTAGGACAACTTTGCCACACTCATGGTTGATAAACCAAAGTACCGTTAAACATATACAATTTCAAAAAAAATCATTTAAAAAAGAAACTTTGCCAACTACAATAAAAATTTCTAGTCCTAAAGAACATTAATTTTTAATTTGTCTTTTGGCGATTTTTGTTATTATTGAACTTCAAGTCAAGTAAAAATTTCACCCACGTATCTGTGCTATACAGCAAGATAAATTTAATTCAGAAGTAAAAGGTTGAGTTATAATAACGTCCCTTCAGCTGGATGACGGCTCTTTCTACAGACGTCGGGTTCCTGGGCGATCCTGTTTGAAAACCATTATGTGTTTATTTAATTTTGATAAAACAAACCCATTATTATATTGAAAATTCTGAATTTTATGGACTCAGAGGAAGCCAAAGATGTAAGATCTTTATCATGTCATGAGTCGTATGCTTTTTCTGAGCTACGTTTCAAGAGATACTTCTCCCTTCGTCAGGCCTGACGATGGGAAAAAAGTAATTAATAATTTTTTTAAATAATTTAGTTGTTTAAGTAATGTGGAGGCTGAAACTTTTTTTCTGTATTAAGAATCTAAAAATGATCGAAAACATTTATCTCTTCTATTTCTCCGAATTTCAAGCAAGATGTACACAAATTCAGTAGCGTGCTTTTTAAAACAGACAAATGAATTTGGCTCAGTTTTTCTTGAGACAAGACCAAGACCCTGACCAGAAACTTCTCCCATTGTAAGCTGTTGATCTATCACTCAACCACTATTGTTTTGTGTTTTTCTTTATTTGTATTTTGGCTTTTTCTGTCTTTCACTTTGCTCGTTAATTCGTCCATCTTGTACAAAATTAAAACACCCGAATCGACTGCGCAGGCTTGAGAAAGCCCCCAGGTCTCAAATTACAGCAAATGTTTTGAAAGCTTCTTACTTGTGACTTGCATACTTTAAGTTAAGAGCTCATACATGTAAAAGGCAGCAAAGGATAATGTGTTACTGCACTTATCACCAAAGACAAGAAATGTCGTGTCGGTTCCATAATTTTCTATGTTCGACATTCTAAATCAGGAATGAATCTTTTGAAGGGTACCAGAGGAAATTATTCACTTTTCAAAATTAATTCTTTATTTATAGTGATCAAGATTGTAATACCGAATAAGAAAATCAACATGGAATCTCCTGGCATCATTAATCCTTGTCATTCTGGTTGAGTATCTGTATCAGTGAGAAATAATAGCTTACTACACATTGTAAAAGAAACTATTCACAGAACTAGTGAAATTGTTACGAAGAGTTTTTATAGGGGATGACAAGGAAGTTGAACTGTCAAACATCTCCTTTGACCCATAAAACGTACCATTTTCTGCCAGTTGTATAATTCAGGCGGCTTAACTGTCATTTGAGCTTCCTGAAAGAAAAAAAAAAGAAGGCTGGTGACGAGTTGAGTAAAATAGAGCCTGTCTCTTCATTGCTCATTAGAGAAGCATAATATGAAGACCCAGACACTCTACTGAAAGAAACCAAACCAATAATTCTCTCTTACTCTTTTTTATTGTGGTGTTCCTATTAATATCTCTACATATTACTGTACCTGCCTTCTTTGCCCACTGCTAGAGAAAAACTCAGCAGCTTCAAGTGTTTTATTTGGCACCTTATACTTTCAGAGAATAAAATAAAAGCTCCAACCTTTTGGTACATACACATTTCACAGAAAGGAGAAGGGAAAATATCTGTTTTGTGTACACCTGGTGTTAAAATTCCGTTATTTCTTTTTTTATTTCTAATATATTTTTTAGTTTTCATTTTTCTCTTTCATAGCCTTAACAGCTAGCTAACTAAATCGACCAGTAATGCGTCGTTAAAATGTTTTTAGAAATAAATTTGAAATTGTTGGTGGAAGGATCTCAGATATTTCCATGACAAACTGTTCATCCAAAACTGAAATAATGAAATAAGTAGATGCATTTGTATGATGCAATGCATGTGAAGTAAGTGTGAAAATATATTTTTCAAGTAATGTTGTTTTAATTAATTGATACGAGAAACCAAAAGTACACTTAAGCATAATTGATTCATTTTCCTTGACTCTAAAGATAAATAGCCTGACGGCATGTTTAAAAACGCGGTCATAGAGGTAATTGTATTTTTAATATGTCCTCTGTTTTTTGAGGAACCCTTGTATGCTGAATATGTAAACTCAAATAAAAATGAAAAAATGTACTTTACCTTCGATCCCTACATTTCATCTTTAGCTAAAAGAGTGTTTTTGTATCACTCCAGCGTTTCAATAATCCACCTGTTGCTTGTTTGATTGTTCAAGCTCAAGAGTCGTTAGAATATTCACCCTGCAATGTTGATCACAACAATTAGAAAAATTCTCAAACGAATTACCTGAAATCTATTTTGAAGCTGAACACCCATAAGCATAATAAACATTCCAGCATGGATACAGAAAAAGAGTAAATTCTCTAAATACAAGACAAGTTTACAGATTATCAGAAAAGACTTAAATGTTCACCGTTTCATTCGTTCGTTAAAAATGATCATTATTGCTGGAATGGTCTAAGATCATTATTTATAATTGGAACACATGGAAAGGCACTCAAATCAATCATTACCAAAAGAATACTTCATTACCCGTAATGAAAGCAACATCTAGAACTTTCTAGACATAATAACAGCCCCAAAACAGGGTCAGTTGAAATCTTGTCAGCATTTTGGGAAAAAAATAAAGGGTTTGTAGTAAACGATGGTTATCATTTACATAAAAAAGAATTTAATCTCCTTAAGCCTTTTCAATAGGTAACAAGCATTTAACTATTGCATCTTGCAGAACCTAATATTTCTTTTGTAAGGAAGGTAGAATCGAGTTGTTGCTTGGGTTTCAAGAACATCTACCATAATAAAAAGATTGATTCTTTTTAGGTAAAGAGAATGACTGGGTTGTTTAATTTATATGAAAATTACCCAAGTGGTTAGTGATTAGTAAGGGATCTACTTGTTCTTGAGGTTATTTACGGATTTTCTGTAGGTTTTAGCTATTTTCAACAGGAAATAGAAACACACAAATTTTTTCAAGACAGGAAATACTGGAGTTAATACTACTGCACTTTTTAAATTGTTGCCTTTGTAATGTTTAACGCCCCATCTAATTCGAGGGTAGCATTTATTTTGAATTTTACTAAATAAACTATTAGATTAAAGCCTTCAATATATATCTGTTAAATAAAGTGTGTGGTTAACGCTAAAAAATGTAATTTTTTTCCTGATTTTAATTTTATTAATTTTTATTTACTTGTTTGATGATACTCAAGAGAATGTTCATTTTTGAAATGAAGCTGTTGAATAATTGTTACAGTAATTGTCCAGCTGAGGAGATCATATCTTTCCTTCTTCTCCGTCGCCCCCAAGATAAAAGCATATGTAGAAGTATGACATATCCTGAACGGAATTTCTAAGAACATTGATACCGAAATTCGGGAATTGGGTGAGGTGATGCAAGACTGTGATATTTGGGAAAAGCTTCCTGAGAACATTCCCTCCACCCCCTTGGTCGAAGGATGATGATAATGAACTGGAATGTCGTTTGACGTTTGGGAAAACAACAGTAAAAAGCAGACGAATAATTTCAGAATACTGTAAACAAACTGTTTCCCGAATTCTGGGAAAATATACCCCTCTATTACAAATTCTTGGGACGAAATATGGCGATGCTGACAAGTGTTATGTTGTCTTTAACTTGACCTTTGGACAATTTTACTGATTCATCTTTTCGCTGAGTTTCATTAATTTCAACATTGTCGACCACCATCCTTTTCTTGTCGCTGTCATGCATTTAGACCTCCAAATCATTTTTTAAAAATAAATATTGACGATTACCCAGACCGTAATGTTGGGCTGGATGTAATGTTACCGCAAAGGATGATTTGCCAGCTTGATGAGAAATTATGTTACATAATTTTTTTTTGTGATGACAAAAGTTGGAATTCGATTTTGTCGATAATGGATTACTAAGAAAGATTGTGTTTTTCTGTGGAATCAGATGACTGACGCATACCCAAAGCATACACAGCACTAATCTGTATTAATTGCGGACTATTACAATGAGGAACTTCCTTTTTCGGTATTCAAAGAAATGATATGAATCATTAAGCAAAGCATGAGTGCTGACAATATTCTCCTTTGGACATGACTTCTCGTCTCTGCGCACGTGCTTTCTTTCATGCTCGAGGGGTCCTACCCCAATGATTAGCATATTCTGTTATGTAAAATAACAATACAGAAAATAGATTTATCATCATGCAAAAGAGATTCTTGGAGTTCTTCCAAGACACAAGTTGAAGTGTACTGTATTCCAATATATTGGACTGTTCTTTTCTCATAATGTCATGTTGGGGTTTTCGTTATATGTTAAAGAAATAATATTTCTCTTTTCCGAGTCCACCAATCCCAAACAAGATTTCTCATAACAGGCATCGATTGGAAAATTATGACTGAATTAAGTTTGGTTTGCAATCCTTAAAACTTAATTTTCTTTCTTTTATAATATAATATAATATAATATAATATAATATAATATAATATAATATAATATAATATAATATAATATAATATAATATAATATAATATAATATAATATAATATAATATAATATAATATAATATAATATAATATAATATAATATAATATAATATAATATAATATAATATAATATAATATAATATAATATAATATAATATAATATAATATAATATAATATAATATAATATGATATAATATAATATAATATAATATAATATAATATAATCAAATATA
>RDPX01000180.1:2673473-2732011 GCA_003991215.1 Morbakka virulenta | reverse complement strand
ATGTCGGCTAGTGTTAACGAAAAGCTAACATTAAGAGGTTAGTGAAAGAAAACAGAGAGAATGAAAAAACCAATGAAATAGAATATAGACCAAGTAATATAGTTGAAAATCGATTAATCGATCAAAAATTTAAAAAACAACAAAGTCTCTTTTTGCTCACTTTTCTGTCCATTTATACAGAATCCGTTTCGGGTTAGCTGTTGCTGTTCTGATAGAATCATGTGACTATAGACATATAAGGAGCAATTTATGTAAATTTTTCTTTAACGTTTCATTTAAGATGTGTTTCGCCTGTCTTTCTGGTGGGGTTTATTACGTAGATTACATTAAACATTTCCGGCTCCTATCTCAGAAGTACTGCTTAAAGACTTATAGTGTTATAAATAAGATAACATTGCCAAGATGAAATGTGGCTCTATTAATTGGCCCCTAATAGGGTGCAGGATGCAGGGGTTTTTAATTTTGAATATTTAGTTCGGCACCGGCTGGAAAAATATTAAGGCAAGGGCCTATCTAATGAGAGGTCATGGTGATTGTTTAATTCATCTTTCCTATCTCTAGTATTATTAGTTTGAAAGTTCTCGGAGTCCTAAATAAATAAAAATTAAAATTAAAAAGTAAATAAATAAATGATAAGAGGTAGGCATAAATGGACAGTAGAGGACCGCGATAGAGTATAAATAAAACTCTACTTCTTACTGTGCTTTTATTGGCGTTTCTCTTACATACATGATTTCTATTTGGATAAGGACTAAGACTTTCAATAAACACTTCTTATTTTCCTTATCTTATGAAAATCACTACCGGATACCAAGGTTAACACTCTTAGAAATTAACATAGCCAAGAATTTCTAGACAACATGGAAGAGAAAAGCTTAAAAATTAATAACTTACCTCCAAAGCAGTATGCTAAACTAGAAGCAAAACTCCACGGTGATGTTCTTCTGTCTATGAGATATTTAAAGAGTAAAGACTCTTTCAGTTAGTGGAATAAGTTAAGAAAAAGCCTGTCAACATCATCAGACTATAATCTACTAACGTTTACAAATGACATAGTAAAACAATATTCATCCTTTAGGCTAATATACAGGATACTACACAAGGTACATGCACCAAAGTAAATTTAACTTCTTTGTACACTTCAAACTTAAATTTAAACAGTTCAGTTTAAATACTTTTGTGACACAACTGCCATTACTGTATATTACAAGATATGAAATAATTTTGGCAATGTGACAGCTAGAATGTACCCAAGTCATTACAGAGGTCACGTTTAGTGCCCTTCTTTCGACCTTAAACAGGGAAATTTGCAAGTTTTTTGTTTTTATGTTATGAAAAGAAAAAATTCCCTCACACCAACCTTTCAGACGAAAATCTCAGGATGATTACACATTTCACAAATGTTCTATTATTTACATTGAGACATACAGTGGCCAGTCTGTACTTCTTTGTTTTCCTTTTTGTTTCTATTGACAATTATAAGAATTATTCTTATGTCAAAACATGCATGAATAAAGACAATACTGTGATTTAAAACACTAATAGTAATATTGTACTATGGTGGCTTTTATTTACTGTATGGCCCATCTCACCATAAAATAAAATAAATAATTTCAGATTAATGCTCACTACATTTAAAAGTAAACAAACTTGTACATGCATAAAAATACATAATACATAAATATACACATAGTATACATGTATATGCATAATATATATAAATCAATACATACGTATACAAAAGAATAGATGTATAAAAAGATACAAAAAGATATTTCTTACAGATACCTTGATAAAGTCTTTCTATGGGCGGTGGTATACCTTGCCTTGGATAAACTGTATTTGGTATTCCATAGGGCAACTAGAATATTACCAATTCTACAATATTTATTATGTGATACGTACAATAAAATATATTTCAATAATTATAAACAATGAGTAAAATAATTTTCTATCAAAAATGTAAAATGAACTTGGTTTATAGAGTGAATATATAGAAATGCTGGTGGCGAAATTTTTAAAATGATTTTTTATTCTGATCCCTCTTTAAAAATAAGTAGCAATTTTACGATGTTACATTTGTCGATGAAATCAACTGAGGCACCTACTCCGTGAAAATATTTATCTAGAAAACATACACTAGTTTTGTGAAAGCAATAAACGTCACCAACAAAATTGGGCATCAAAGAAATAATGAAAAACCTGATAAAGTTTGCCAATAGACTTCTTCCACAAGGTGAGTCAAGTCCTTTTGATACAAGACATAGCTCTGATTTTTCAAGAACCTTAGCTTTAGAAAACATATGGAAAAAATTGATTTTGTTATACGATCTTTGTGAAAATGAAATCATTACTAGTATTTCCTGGCCATGCTTATATATGCTTGATTTCGTGGACAGCTAGAATCAGGAAAAGATAAATTATGATTTGAATTAGTACTTTGTCTATGAAGTGAAAAGAAAACTCAGCTAAATGTCAGATTTTACAAAGTACAAATTTTAGGCACAGATTTCTGAGGACCATCCCACATATATGGCTGAAAATATTTGCTACACTAGTAATATTGCAAACTAAAGTGTAAATCATTGTTTGCTTAACTTTGAAGCTTTTGTAAGTAAAACCCGCTGATCCTAAACTAAATCATGTGGCCTTTTAATTTTCATGGTTAGCTCTTTTTGAAATTGACCCTATAAATCACTCCCTTTGAAACAGTTACACAAGTCATTGAAAACAACGCAAAAATATCTTACTTTGCAGATTGTTTTAGCATGGCAACATTCGAATTAAATTTAAGAATTTCGATAACTTTTCTTATTTCAAAAAAAGAAAATAAAGACTTATTTCTCCAAGGTCGGTGATAAAACTATTTATCAAAAATTAACGAATCTCGCATAAGTTATACCACATCTCAGCAAATACAGTACTGCAATGTAGTGCAAGTAAAGGATGACAGCATTCTAAAGGAAAACGTTTTGCATTTTAAGGAAAGATGCTTCTTTTTGGCTGATAAAAAATGTAACTTTGTTACTTTTTCGTCCCCCATGAGTACTTTTAACGGAACGCTCTTTCTTAGTGTTCTACACCTATGGAAGGATTAAGAATTATTGGTTTACATAAAAATATAGTTGTTAGTTCCCAACGCAATAGTATAGCTATACGATAGGATACCGTCAGCCTTCTGGACACCAAAACATTATCTCGTTGCACTACATGCATTGAATAAGCCACCCAGGGTAAGTCTTAAAAGCGGAATTTTCCTGGCAGAAAAGGGTTGGAATCCATGCCTGTTGTGATTGCTATTGCTGTCCTATCAATTCACTGCCGTCTGTCAGCAATAAACTACAGCTATCATCAGCATTATGTATTTAAATCCTACTCTGTCTTTAAGCTCTAAAATTTTTTAAATAAGTGACGGTACGTTAATCCGAACTTCAAAAATCAAGTAAGGATGTATACCTTAACAAGCATCAATGTAAAAAGATAATATTGTACACCTTTCTTGTAATGATACAAATATTAACTTGAAAATATCTGTTTCACTCAGTATTTTATTTCTGAGAAATCCATCATTTAATAACAAAGGCAATCTTAATACCTTGTTGACTGTGAATGCCTGCGAATAAAAATACATACATGAAATTAGGATTACAAAATAAAAAAGGCAGTTACTATATTCTATAATTAGACTCGATTTATGTTTATACCTGACCCATCATAGTAGAAGGTGCCAAAAAGAAACTACTGTTGTTCATTGGAGTCCGTATATAGGGAAATTGATTATGCTAAGTTGATCTCTGGCCTGCTAATCCTCACTTTTAACTTCGTAACAGGTCAGGCTCTTGTCTGCAATTATTTGCAAATATTCATTCTAAGCAGGGTGACAATTTTTGTATTTCTAAACTATGCATGTACTATATCCTATATACTATATTGCGCCATAAATAAACAGTCTCCGCATTAAATCTATTTATAAAGATTCTTTTGTTGACAATATTTAGAACTTTTCTTTAAACTTCTCTTATTATATAAAATTTAAATAGTAAGATTTAAAATTTTTATTTACGCCTTTTTCTTTTATTATTATCATTATGCTTCTTTATACAAATATGATGGTCAAGAGTCCTAAGATTTTGCATAATATACTTTTAGTGCGTATAATTTCTAATTAGGTGTATGGCAGCCCTTTTTGCTTTAAGGATTACTCTACTTATCTCTTGAGCAAATAGAAGTTGACTGTCACAGTCCAAAGTATATTCTCTTTGATGCGACGTATCTTCAGCATCAAGGTACATCCTGTCTAATTTTCCTACGGATTTTCTGTTCTGGCATTAGCAAGAAAAATGACTTACAGAAGCCACATATATTTCAACATATAAAAATGGTATTTTTTGCTCCGGCTTGAGTAGGGTATTACAACTTTGAGAACAAGGCTTCACGAGGTAATATTTCACATAAGCTTCAGTGGGTATCATTCTTCAACATAGGTCTTCTGAGAATTATATCCCTATTCCTCGTGTAGAAGAAATAGATCTGTTTTATTGGCTTTCATTTACTTTCCACGGTAGATCTCAGTCTGTCCTTTAAAGTTCTATTAATGCCACTTACCAAATAACCACTGGATTGCACACCACTTTCTGGGTGCTTTCCTTTTTAGTCCATTGATACTTCAGTGCTCATAGCTCTCATAGCGACTATTCATCAGTGCTAGCCTGGGCAGCCTGTCTTATTTATTCCATGGTGCATCTAAGGTAATATCTTGGCTGTTTCATAGCTTTTAATAACGACTTTTACCCCTATGAAGTTATTAACAATGTACAGAACATGTTCCCTTAAACCCTTTGAATAGGGGTTCACTTGATGTCAGCGAGTTAAATGCATTACTACCCTGTTAGAGGCTATTTTGAAATAGCGAATTTCAACCCAAACACCTCAAGAAAAGAATCAAGAACTCTTGAACTTGTTAACTGTATTAAAAATATAATTTTGATCTAGCCAGAGTGAAAGAACGTTGAAGAGTGCAGGAATACCCCAATGTTATCAAAACATACAAAATTTAAATGGGGAAGTGCTTCCCGATAGCATGACTAAAACTATTCTCCTAGCCAGCAACACTCAGTTCTGAAAGTTAAAAAGAACTCTCTGGGCCTTTTCAGATCATGATTTAGGAGAACGCCGTCAGCGAGGCTATGTTTTTATCAGCAGTAAGTGTAAAAAGTTTTAAAACATTTCCAAAGCATACAGCTCTTTCAAAACAGTATGATCAGAACATCGAGCTATAATTGCCAAACTAAAAATAAGCCGAAGAATAGCCAAGACTACTACACCAATAAAATACGATTAGACTAAACGTGTGACCTTGTCATGTGGCTTTGACTTGCAGGAAATATATAAAAAAGATTTCAAGCAAAAAGCAACTTGAAGAGTGTAATTGCTGCTACGATAATTTTATTTCTAATTCATGTAGTTACGAAGAAATTAATACCGAAAAAATAGAAAAACCCTGATATATGGTGGAAATACCCAAGTTAGCCAGGCAAGATAACAGGTACTAAAAGCAGTGAAGGATGGAATATAGAATGGAATATGGATATGGATATGCAAACCTAAACGTGGCAAAACAGACTCTATTTTGATATGTATGATCATGTAAAAGAACAGGGGTCTGCAGAAAGTTCAGAGAGAGTCTGAGCAAGTCATACAAATGCAGAAAATAAAGAAATGTGGCAGATTGTGAGCGAGATGACAAGTCACAAAAAATAGAATGGACCAGATTTCTGGAAACAACAATAAAGAAAGAGTAACATCCTGATCAAGTCACTTTAGCAATCAAAAGAAATAGGATCAAGTCCAGAAAAGTAGTCATTTTCAAAATTTTAAACAATTAAATATTCAGGCAAGTTCTCACCACAGGCAACTGCACAGGTATAAGACAAACATGAATAATAACCAAACTGATGAACAGAGATTAGATTATGCTCTCATACAAGCCATCAACAACAATAAAAAAATCTAGGTTTCACCATTTTACCAGAGACCCATCACGATAATAATCAGTAATGATTTCAGATTTGGACTTTGCAGATGATATCTAGCTATTGACTGACACCGTCGAGCAAGTTAAAAAACTATTATTTAGTGTTGATAACCAAAATGCATAAGCAGGTTTAAGCCTGACTGCGAAGAAAACAAAACGCATGACATTTAATGTTCAATTACCAAATTTTCCTCTAAATATAATGAATCATAAATTCTTAAAAACGTGAATGACTTTAAGTATCTGGGTGCTTGGATAAAATTTATTGAAGGCATTTAAATCAGGAATACTTTAGCCTGGAAAGTATTAAATAAAAGAAAAATTTATTGAAATCAAGTTTTCCAAGAAAAATCAATCTAACTTTCTTTGCACCAACTATAGAAAAAATATTCTTATACGAATCAGAAAGTTGGACTCGAACAAAAATGCTAGAGCGAACAACTGACGGAACTTAAAAATGACATAATACATACGCAGTATAATTTTTTTACTACCGATCACTCTAGCTAAAGCAAGCCAATTGCCAAACAATTTAATAGGAGTAACGTTTAAAAATGATCTTTTAATGACTGTGTGCACACCTAAGACATCACTGCTGTATATTCATCGTACTCTTGACGTATTGTATTAAATCTATCAAAGTATTTGTTTTTAAGGGCAAATTTTTGCTGCTTTTCAGTATACCTAAAAAGTATCACAGGGTCTCCATTTTTTGATTAGCGTTTATAAAAAGAGAAGTGAAATACAGAGTTTGTTTTTTTCATTTCCTTGCCAGGTTGTCAAACATAGATGTTCAATTGTTTCATGGCATGAATTGGGTACTGGATCTTTTATCAGTTACAATTTTTACAAAACAAAGTGAGGTTGTTTGTTGTTGGGTTTTTTCTCCACATTTGTTTTATTTGATCAAATAGCATTTTTCCTCAGATAACTTATATTTTTGACCCTATAAATCAAGGGGGAGTTCACAATAACGCTAAAGGTCAGCTCTCTTGGTAATAGCACTAAGTAGAACTATGATAGCAGTAATCACTTTTGTGGACAAAGTACTATTATTATTATTTTTATCATTATTATTTATTATTATTATTGCTGCTAATATTTGAAAAGGTTAAGTATATCACAACCATGGTGAAGCGCTTAATGAAAAATGTGTGCAGAGGCTTATGGAATATAAGAAATCAAAACACCATGTGTAAGAGGGAAGATTTTTTCTATAATATTTTTGCTCAATTATCTAACATTGGCCTGAGATAATTTATTAATACCAAACGTACTTGTACTAGAGTATTTTTGCTAAATTCTCATTATTTTTATAGTTATCATTATTATTATCATCATTATTATCATCATTATTATCATCATTATTATCATCATTATTATCATCATTATTATCATCATTATTATCATCATTATTATCATCATTATTATCATTATTAGCATTACCAGCATAATCAGTCTGGAGTCCGACAATCAACTTTGTTGAGTCTGTTTCAGAAGGTGAGGGTGAGGGGCAATTTCCTAATATGAATCTACAAATGTCTTTGCTTTGCCATAAAAAAATCTAGTTTATCCAATTAAGGCTGTATCAAACCTTGGGAAGGGAAAGAACCCTCCAGATCACAATAATCATGTGAAGGATGCAATAATGAAGGTACTGGATGAAATTAAAGTGAGACCGACACTTTTCCCCTACACGATAAAAAATTTTCATAACTAAGTGTTCAACAGCTTAAAATGGCTCTTTTCTTGTTACAGTTTCAAAGATATCTGGTTGAAACAGTCATGTGGCAGTTGTGTTTTCCCATATATTTTATATCCAGATTTCGAACTGTGACAAATTTTAGGTACTAATAAACCATAGCAAAATCGTAAATCTCCCCCCTAAAACTGTAAACAAATCTGCCCACTGATAAGAACTTGAATTAGGTTAGATAACATTTAAATTATTTCTGAGTCTTTATACATAACAATTTACACTAAAGTATTAAAATTTTCCTATCAGTGATAGCGGTGCACGATTCATAATTAATAAATAAAAACAATACTAAATAAATTCATCATTATTATCAATATTAATTCTGGTCGAAGTTAACTGAAAAAACGTACCTCGACGGTTAAGGACATAAAGGAATACTGTTCAAATTCGTCTTTTAATCCTTTAATAAATATTCCAATGAACTCATATCTTTTGCCAATTTCAACAGTTGTTGCTACCGTATCTTAAACACAGATTGGAGAAAACATTATTTACAGGATATACAAAAAGCTTTTTCATTTTTACTAAGTAATATACAAACGTAAACCAGTCTATGTGAAGTTAACGAAAGGAACCTGTATTTCTCTTTTGTAACAGTATGCGACATATTATGTAAGAGATCATTTTTAAGCATTTTACAAACATGGCTTTTTGACAAGTAATTTGAATGCAGTTTGAGAATATCATAAAATCAATAACTTAGGAAGAACATACTTTCTCTCGCTCCAACAAATACCCTATCTATTTTGTTGTCACTAACAGTTGTCCTATCAATGTAGAAGAAAACCCACTTCACTATTTTGCTCTGGGTAGATAACCGAAAATATTTTGCCACCGTCATAAATTAAAGAAACACTCACACTTTGTCATCATAAGTCAACTTATTTGGCTACATTTAAAAATTATTTTCTCAACATATTGTCTAGCATTACATACCGTTTCTGAACATATTTTGTTGTGCAGGAGACTAAAAACTAAATGTAACTCCATTGCACCTGCAATAGGCGTATTTACTAATTTGAGTTTTGGCTCCAACAATTTTTTCCTTTACTTCAAGTCATAATGTTCTTCTGTCAGAAACAAAAGGATTACTGTTGAAAATAAATTTCTTTGTAAAGTCTTTCTGAGCTTCGTAGTTTTCATCAATCTATTGCAAGGATACAGTATATTGTTTATGGTTGCTATGATATGTGACTTAAACGAACATGATTGAAAGCAATTGTTTCTTTAACATTTTTTGCCACATCGCCTCAAACTTGTAAAACACAATAGCTCACCAGCTCATTCTCGTTATGGTTTTAAAAATTTAATCTCACATCTACTAATTTGAAACTTGCTTTACATCTTAAGAATTATTGATGTAATGTAAGAGCTTGACATAGTCTTGGTGACAGCCTGAGTCTCAGTGTTTGTCAAGCTTTCACCAGCATTTTTAGCAGTTTCTAAACAAAATTTTAAAAAAGCCTCTCGGATTTAATTCTCAGATTATTCATTTCCACAGTCATACATGTAACAAATGCGACGTCATACACCTAAAATTGTAACCAATGAAAGTAAGAAAACCTATCGGAACTGAAAAATACCTTCTTTTGACCGAACTTTCTCTTTGAAAAATTATATATTTACCTCTTCCTTATAACATTTCGTTGACCCAGTTCACTTTTGTGATGTTAACAGCTTAAGTTGTTTGTTACAAGTTGCAAAATCGGTCAGATCCTCAGGTTTATCCATCAGAGATAGAAAGCTGCATTTCATTGTGTAATCTTGACATTTAAGAGTTTTCCATGTTATGGATGCAGAGATGTGATTGATTGACACTGTCGCCTGGCCTGTCTTACATTTTTTGTTTTTTCTATGTTTTGTCACTGAAGGGCGTATGATTCTGCATTTCTGCCAAATAATACTAAGTAGTTTCGTATGGCTTTGTTGTTTATATTTCCACTGCAGTTCTTTTGAGCCATTTAAAGTTTTCTTGACTGCAGGAATGTATTGTTGTGTATCCGCCAGGGATCTTTGTCATTGGACAGGTTAGGACCAGGTGTTCTGTGTCCTGAGGGGCAATTTGACATATGGGGCAGGTAGCAGACTCTCGCAGGCCCCATTTGTGCAGATTGGCAGCGGTTCTGCCATGACCTGATCTCAGCCTGTTGGCCGTGGTCCACTGTCTTTTATTGGCGGTCTTGAAACCTGGTTGCAGGCGTGTAGGGTCTTCTATAAAGTCTCCCCCTCTTGGGATGTTCTCTTCCCAATATTCTGCCCACGCCCTATCTATGTTGAAAACTCTGCTGGATATCTTGTAGAAAGGGCGACGTGATTTCAGGCGATTGGTTTGCGGGTGTGCGCTGACGATGGTTTTTAGTGGGAGCCCGTCGGGGAGTTTCTGTACTCTGGTCCTCATGTCTTGGGTGGCTTTTTGTCTTTGTAGGTAAGGGGGTGCTATTCCACTCAGGGTAGGTNTTAATAATGCTTCAGTTGGATTTCTTTCCATTTGTCTAAAGTAAAATGGGATACAAATGGCTGGCTCCCTTAAAAGGTGAGACCTTGCTTAATGAATGCGTGAAACGGAACGAAAGCCATGTCAACACTAGCACAGCGCCAGTGTGGATGTTCTTAGCACATTCTGTTGAGCTCCCCATCCAGTGCCTGCTAGCTTTCTTATGAGGCTGTTTCTCTTCTTTAGTTTATGTGTGATGTTCTCGATGTGTCTCCTTTAGGTAAGTGTGCGGTCCAGGGTCACACCGAGGTATTTTGGGTGGCTGTCTGGTGGTAGTGTATTGCCTTCTACTCTCACGTCGAGGGTGGTGTCGGCCTGGTGGTTATTTAAATGGAAGACTGATGTTACTGTCTTTGTTGTGTTCATCTTCAAGTACCATTTCTTGAAGTAGGTGTGGGTGGTATTGATGTCTGCTGTAAGGATGGTCTCTAGTTCCCTAAAATTTGGGGCCTGGTGTGCGATCGCCCAGTCGTCAGCAAATTGTTGCGATGTTGTTTTGGGCATGTCACTTAGGTAAATATTGAAGAGGGTGGGGGCTAAGACAGATCCTTGCGGTACTCCATTTTTTATCTTTCGTATCTTGCTCTCGTCTTCACCGAGGCAGACGCTATAGTATCTCGTTTGGGCCAGGCAAAACAGGCCAAATAATACTGAAACTCAATTAGTCTTGTTCATCTACAACAAGCACCAGAGGAAAAGTACACAATGTTATGTCTGATAGCTAATTAATCTCCACTGACTTTTAACAGAGAGCAAAAAGGCCAATGATATTTAAACTCAAGCAAACAGGATTCAGCACTACTAATTGAATTTTAACAAAACATTTTTTTCTTATCGTTTTTTTTAGTTTAATAAATAAAACAGAACAGTAAGAGACGAATTTTACTTTCAGTGAAATAGAAAAATACTGCTTGGTTAAAACATCGTGTTCTGTCACTTCTGATAACAAGGATCAAAAGATAACCATAACGTTAGTAATTTTATCATTTTCTCTTTAATATTATATAGGATCTTGGAGGCATCGTATACAGTTTTCTTTTCACAGCTTGGTAACTACTTCCTTTTACGTTACGACATCAATGCAGTTTGTGGAAACCTCTCTCCTTTTCTAGAAGTCTCAAAATTAACTCGCTATAGAAATTGAACAAGTCTGGTGACATCACACATCCTTGTCTTACACCCCGCTTCACTCGTGTGTAACCAATGCACTCTCCTCCAATGCGCACGCAGGCTGACTGCTCCCAGTAAAAGTTTTGCAAAAGATGGAGGTCTTTGTCAAATATGTCCAGCTTGCCTAGGTCTTCAAGGAGTTGCACATGACGTACCTTATCGAAAGCCTTTGCATAATGTTTTAAAGCACATGTATACATCTTTCTGCATCTCTACAGCCCTTTCTGTAATCATACGCAGCGCAAACACTGCATTCCCTGTCCCTGCATCCTTCACAGAACCGTAATGCTTTCTTCCTACCTCAGGTGATATCCTGTTCCTTGTTCTCATTACCAATATTCTCAGTATCAGTTTTGTCACATGACTCATCAGACTGATTGTTCAATGTTGCTCACAATCTACTGCTCCCACTTTTTGGGGGAGGACCATGAAGATGGCTTTCGTCAAGTCATCTGGAAACTTCCCCTTATTGTAAATCTGGTTGATAACCGCTGTCAACTTTTCAATACCATGCTCTTCTAAAGCCTGAAGCACGTCTGTGATCACTCCATCTGGGCCGGCTGCTTTTTTTCTGTTCATTTTCCTCATGGCGGCTTGCACCTCTGAAGTTAGGATTTTGTGGCCATTGTTAGTCTCTGCAAGAACAGGCATGGCCCCTAGCACCTCATGGAACATCTCACCTATGTATTCGACCCGGTGTATGAACTGTTCAGCACATCAATATTCGACACATAATGGTACAGCGCTTCAGGTTTCAGCGCATCCCATCATATGATATGATATGATATGATATGATATGGTATGGTATGGTATGATATGATATGATATGGGGTGTTTGTGGTCTGGGCAGGACGTCCCGCTCATGTAAGGTTGGTTCGAAGCGTAAGGCATATCCTCTCACCACTAGGTGTGTTAATGCCGCGGCACTAGGTTCCTACTACAGTGCTAGCTCTGTTACAGAACATGCATATGGCCTCTCACACATTAATGTGTCCATATCAGTACCTTTCCGGGGTACACCCTGCTTTGACAGAATCTGCTATGGGAGCGACCGAGTCCTAGCTGGGATAAGCTGGAGGGACAGATGGAGCTCTGTAGCCTTGGTTAGCAAGCTTGGAAAAGCAACCTGTCTAGGAGAAGGATAACTCTCATTCCAAAACCATGGAAATTCACTTTACAATTTCAGATAACGACGTCAATGGAGACTCCATCAACAATGGAATAGCTTCGTCTGGTAGGGACCGCCATGTGCGCCAGGTGGCACCCGATCGTCATCAAACGACTGCACAAAGAAGAATTAGTACATGGAATGTAAGGTCGCTATATAAAACAGGAAAGTTAGACAACGTCAAAAGAGAAATGTACAGGCTAAATGTGAATATAATGGGATTGTGTGAAGTAAGATGGATCGGAGCAGGTAACATGAAAACTTGTGACCATCAAATGATATACTCAGGTGGAGAAACACACTCAAACGGAGTTGGTATACTGTTGGACTCGGCAACTACTAATTCATTAAAAGGATAATGGGCACTGTCAGATCGTGTGCTGTTAGTAAAATTGAGAGAAAAGCCACTCGATATAAGTCTTATTCAAATCTACGCACCAACATTTGAAAGCACAGAAGAAGAATTAAAAACTCCTTATAATCAACTTGATCAAGCAGTGAAATACTGTAAGTCTCGAGAGATGATAATCATTCAAGGTGATTTCAACACAAAGGTGGGAAGTGAAAGAAGTGAAATTGTGGTGGGGCCACATGGCTTAAAGTAACAAGAGACGTAAATGACTTGCAGAATGGGCCAGCAGAAGCAACATGATCATAACAAATACATGGTTCAAACAACATCCAAGGAGAAAGTGGACGTGGGTAAGGCCAGCTGGAAACACAAAATATCAAATTGACTTCATAATGATCAACCAAAGATTTAGGAACGCTGTAAAGGGAGCTAAGACATACCTAGGTGCGGATTGAAACTCAGAATACAATCCCTTGATTGCAAAAGTAGAACTCAAACTAAGAAGAAAAAAGAAAACCATCACAAAAATAAAACTGCATATTGAAGTATCAAAATACAATAAAGAAGTCAGGGAACAATATCAGATGGCAGTCAGAAATAAATCCAAGATACTGGACACTATTCAAGACATTGATGAAAAATGGGAAAAATTCAAAGAAGCCATAACAGAATCAGCTAAAAAAAATGTATGAATAAAGATACAAAATGCTAAACAAAAATGGATGACTGATGACATTCTGGAAATGATGGACAAACGGATAACAAATAAGAACAATAAAGAAAGATGTGAAGACCTAACCAAATAAATTAAAATAAGTGCCAAGAATCCAAAAAAGCATGGTTGGAGAAAAATGAAATGACATAGAAAGGGCCCATGTATTGAATCCACAAGTAATGTACAGAAGAATCGATGAAATTAGCAACAAAAAGAAAACATGCTCATCATGTGGATACATAAAATCAAAAGATGGACAAATCATAATGGAAAAAGACAAAATATTGAACAGATGGTCAGAACATAGAAAATAATTAATATGACGACAGAAACCAGAAGGCAAAGAAATTCATGCAAATTTTAAGGGTCCTCCCATATTGGAAGAGGAAGTATGGGAAAGCAGCTGGCTCGGATGAAATCACTATTGAAATGCTGGAACCACTGGAAGAATTGGGAATTTTAGTTTGGACCAATCTATTAAATGACATGTACAATACCAGGCACATTCCAACTGACCTATCTAAATCAATATTTGTTGCACTCCCCCCAAAATCTGCCGCAATAGAATGGGAATTACGTCACACCATTAGTTTAATGAGCCATATAACTAAAATTCTTCTACGTATAATAATGAAGAGAGCCAGGAATCGAATTAAACCAGAAATCGCTGAGGAACAGTGTGGGTTTGTAGAAGGAAAGGGAAGTATTAATGCCGTTTACATTCTAAGGAAATTAATAGATCTTTAGAAGTCAACAAAGACCTGTTTGTATGCTTTATTGATTACACCAAAGCCTTCGATAGAGTAAAACATGGAGGTGTCATGGGCATACTACAAGAATTAAATTTAGACAGCAAAGATAAAAAAATGACCAAAAACATGTACTGGCAACAAACAGCAGCAGTAAGGATCGAGCAAGATATAGAAGAATATCAGCATATAAAAGAGGTGTACGGCAAGGATGTGTACTATCACCTGACCTTTTTTCTATTTATAGTGAGAAAATAATGAGAACTATACAATACATGCCTGGAATGAAAGTAAATGAAGAAGTTCGAAACAACATACGACACGCTGACGATGGCACTTTCATATTTGAATGTGAAAAAGATCTTCAAGATCTAGTTCGAGATCTAAGATTGTAGTTGAAAGTGAGAAAATAGGACTAAGTTTGAATGAAAAGAAAACTGAAACAATGGTGATCTCAAGAAAGAAAATAAAACCAACATGTTACATAAATGTAAATGGGAAAAGACTTCAACAGGTTCAAAAGTTAAAATATCTGGGTACCTGGAAAACATCAGATGGTCGATGTGAAATGGAGATAAAATGCAGAATAGGCCAAGTAAAATCTGCCTTACAAAAGATGAAACATGTACTTACCAACAAGAACTTATCCCAGACACTGAAAGCGAGGCTATCATAATGTTATATAGAACCTATATTATTGCACGCATGTAAGACATGGACGTTAACAAATAAAATAAAGAAGCAACTTGAGACAACAGAAATGTGCTTTCTTCGAGGAATGTTGAAAATACCATGGACGGAAAGAAAGACGAATGAGGAGGTTCTAGTAATGGAAGAGACTACACGCTCATTACTAAAAAAGATAAGGGGACGACAGGCAAAATTTAGGGGTCATGTAATGAGAAGAAATGGCCTGAAGAACTTGGTACCAACAGGAAAAATAGAAGGCAAAAGAGCTCGTGGAAGACGAAAGCAGAAAATGATGGATGATACTTCAACGTGGCTGGGAAAACAGAGCAACATACAGACAATAAGGACCATGTACGAGAGAGTAGAGTGGAGGACCCTGATCGTCGACGCCGGATTGCATGGCACATGATGATGTAGGTAATATGATATGATATAATAACATAATATAATATAATATAATATAATATAATATAATATAATATAATATAATATAATATAATATAATATAATATAATATAATATAATATAATATAATATAATATGATATAATATAATATAATATAATATAATATAATAAAATATAATATAATATAATATTAGATGTAGTACAGATGTAGTACAAAATATAATATAATATAATATAATATAATATAATATAATATAATATAATATAATATAATATGATATAATATAATATAATATAATATAATATAATAAAATATAATATAATATAATATTAGATGTAGTACAGATGTAGTACAACTATATTTTCTTACACTTAACTTATCAGTACGCCTGTAGACTTGGAATCGACAGGTTCATTTTCGATTGTAGACCATTTGTTATTTAGCCAGGTTTCTTTATCCTCGCTACATTTTTGCTTGATGGTTTTATTCAGTTCTCGATATTCGCTACTACTCCTGTCCCTAATTTTCTGTCTATCATTAATCATATCTAGTATCTCTTCGGTTATACACTTTTTCCTGCTCCCAGTGAGAGTCTCGAAGGCGCCTTCAATTGACTGACAGGCATAAAAATAACTTAGTATACAATAACTTAAGCCAGACTTTTGTGGGAACAGTTAAAAAAACCTTACCACAGCTGAAATCACCAGAATAAATGGATGTCCAATAAACAAAACATGAAATTGAAGAAAAACACAAGGTCAGAAAAACATAAGGGTAAAAATTATCTGAACATAAAAAAGCCCAAGCCAAATCCAAACAATTAGTGACACAGGATGGACAGTAACAAATTCAAAGAGATATTGACACGATCAGCAATCTACTTCCAACCAAGCAATATTATGCAGCAATAAAACGGTTGAAATGCAATCTATAATTCTATAAGGAACCTTTGGCATGACAATCCTATTGGAACTATTGTCAATGAGACTCATAAAGACCCAATTCTACCAATACTGAAAGTTGAGATAGAATATGCAATACATAAATTGCAAAACAGGAAAAAGTCCGAGGCTTGACAGTATGTACTCAGAATACATCAAAGCTGGTGGTGAGTTACTCATGACAGCACTTTTTTATTTTTTACAACAAATTCTGAAGACAATAACATACCCAGCAAGCTCCCTGAAGCTTTAATTGTAGTACTTTCCAAAAAGAGTATACTTGAATGTGGTAACTACAGTCTGAAAAGGCTGCTTAGTCATATTTACAAACTATTGATAAGCATCATAACATCACGAGTTGAAAAAGACCTTTGTGCCTTATTTCCTGAATATCAGGCAGCCCACTAACCCTGGTTGTAGGACAGCTGAGCATATCATTGTACTAGAAAAATCCACTGCGTTTGAGAGTCCTGTGCACATAGCTTCCTTTGATTTTATGAAAGCATTCAACTCTATCCTATTTGACTGCCTTTGGAAACTCTGTGAAGAAACTAGTATGAACAAAAGATATTTAAACCTCAAACTATGACAACTCAACAGCAGCAATAAAATGCAACACAGGTATAACAAGACCTGTCAAAATTCTCAAAGGAGTTAAACAAGGTGATGTACTTTTAGCATTACTGTTCCACATTGTAATTGTAGCAATCGTCCTGAAACAGTATGAAATTATAACCCTGGATTTTCCATTGGTGGCTACCTTGTATCCAACCATGTCTGTGTTGTTGACATTGCTCTAACCAACAAGTCACAAAAGAATTACAGGCCTTTCTTGCCTGCTTAATGAAAAAAGGTGCTGACGTCAGTCTTTCAATAAATGAATCGAAAACTGAATGTACGAAATAATGATAATGTTACCATATCAAGGCCAAGGTGGTGATAAAATTTTACAAAAGTTATAGAAGACCATCAGAAAGTTTGATGAAAAACACATTACGAAAGTTATTTACACTGCCACAAAGTTCTGCTCACGTTTCAAAGTGAAAGATTAAACAAAGAAAAAAAAACCACAAAAATAGTTTGGTTTTCAAGGTTGAGTGGCTACAACCTGGTTGTAATCCCACACACATTGGTAAGTACAGTTGTAGACTTTCGGAGAGAGTGAAAGACTACTGTGAAAGAGACAAAAACTAAAATTTATTTACAGATTATGAAGAGCGGCCATCAGCCGGTGACAGAAGAAAAGATTACGGTCCTTTTCGATGCGAGGCAGATAAGTAGCTATTTTAAGAAACCAACAATTGAGACAATAATGATTTAAAAAACTAAGCCATCCCTTAATGCCCGGAAGAAATCGTTGGAAAAAAATCTCTTTATACAATCATATCTTATCGTCTTTATATATCCACAGTAACCTTTCGATTATAAATCTTTTTTTGAATTTTAAACTTTGTACGCTTTTTTCTGGTAAAACTGTTATGCTGATGGTGACCTCTGCAAGGTAAGATCAAAATATTAAAATTGTTTAAGAAGTATACACCGTGTTTTCCTGAAATAAAGATGTGCGAGCTTTTTGTGGTTTTATTTATTAGTAATTCTCTAACTTTTTGCAACTACCGGAAAGCCTTGGTCCCAAACAATTTTCTCCAGAAGCAGGCCCCCAGTTTTATTGTCGCTTAAAGACAGCGCTCTGACTAACCCAATAGCTTCTGTTAAAATTCAACAGTTTGTTAAGTTCTTTTCATTAAAAGCGGAGTCGACATTTTCTACATTTATACCTTGAAGAATTTAACTATGGATTTATTGAATTCAGATCCCAAATGACGTCTTGATTTACAAAATCCTTGTCGATAGAAAGGATGTGCCTTAAGGGACTTGACCCATTCCTGTGAAAATAGGTCTATCCCGTCACTGCTATGAAACTGAAAATATTCATATTTTAACAATTCAAGGTTTGTTTCTGGCTAGGAGTAGAAAACAGCAAATCGTGACACAACGGACCAGCAAAATGTCTGTGCAATCAATACCTTGAACATGGCGGACATGGGATTTTTCTTTTAAGTCTATATTGGTTATGCCATTTATAAGTCTGGTATATCACGGGAAGGTAGTAAAATAACTAACTCCTTGCTTAATGTGACCACTCTGTTCCATACATCTTCACTTTATTGTACTGTCGACTGGAATTTTTGACCTTAAGTTATAAAATAATGACTTACCTTTTACAATAATATTCAGGCATTGTGCCCGAGAATGGCCTTGGAAAGTGTTCTGCTGAAGGTAACCGATTTGCTGACAAGGCAAGACTTGTACAATGCACTTCTCTAAATTTGGAAACAAAAAACTGCAAGACTTCGTCATCAAAAAACAGCTTTGGAAGTTAGTTAATATTTTAATGGCTTAATATTTCTTATTCTTATTCTTAGGTGTAGAAAATTCGTTGTTCCTATTTCCTATTTCCTAACTTTTCCTTTTATCTTCTGCCAGCCCAGTTTTTTTATTATTTCCATTTCAGAAACTTCAAGCAGACATTAGTAGCTTTAAATACAGTACTATATATGTATTACAGATTGATATCAATTTCGTATCCTTTTAATTAAAATGTTTTTATTGTTCTTATATTTCTTCCTATCAACTGGCAAAAAATGTATTCAAAGTCTTTCTTTCAATACTAAAAATACACTGGTAAACACAATTTTTCTGGCAAAGGATTTTTAAACGAACTCTAACTAAACTTGGGCTTCTGATTACGAATATGAACTCAGTTTTTGTCTATCACATCAGGATTTCGAGCTATGCAATTTTCCTGTTTTTGATGACAATTACTCATCAACCTATAGCAGGGGCGGCGGGCACAATATTTCTCTTGCTATTACATTTATGAAACCTGGGTGGACATCTACGGCCACCCCTTTTTTCCTAGGGGTGAAAAAGTAAAGCTATAAAACTATAAGCTCTATTGTAAAGAAACAAAACTAATTGTTTTTTAGTTGTAACGTCATTTCCCCCCAGCAATTGGGGCTCAGACAGTGCCCTTGAGAGGGACTTTGATTTGGCAACGAGGAATTTCTTGGCCGGATGCCCTTCCTGACGCCAACCAATGGCTTTTGTAAAGAAACAAAACGAATACCCTCCTGAATTGTTAAAGGAATACAAAACAAGCCCTCTTAGAGTTTACATTCACTCAAAGTGATCTTATATATTATAACAAATATATTCACACTTCCTGTAAGAATATTTAATTCTCTTGTGGATCCTCTATATTCTCAATTTTTTATTTTTACTTAAAGTTTTATCTTACAGTTATGCTTACACAACACAAAGTGTAAACTGCATGAAAACTGAGGGGGAAAGTCATGTGCTCTTCTTCTTCTTCTTCTTCTAGCTTTTCCCGTCAGGGGTCGCTGTGGCTGACACTAGCTTCCTCCATATCGACCTGTCTTGGGCGTCAGTCGGCGAGGCGCCTACTCGCTTCATGTCGTCTTCAACACCATCACTCCATCTTCTCTTCGGACGTCCCCATCTCCTTTCCCCCGGTATGACCATCTCCATTACTCTCTTCCCGACGTAATCCTCGCCCCTTCTACGTACGTGTCCAAACCATCTCAGCCTTGCTGGCATTTGGCATTTACGCTTCCTACCCCCAACGCTGCTCTGACTCTCTCCGTCCTGACATGGTCTTTTCTAGTCCACCCGCAGCTGATACGATTCATTTTGTTTTCAGCTGCTTCCATTCGCCTCTCTTGGTTTCCGGTCAGTGGTCGGGTTTCCGTGGCATAGGTCATAGCGGGTTGCACGATTGCTTTCTGTAGCTTGCCTTTGAATTTTCTGGGGACTTTTGAGTCGCAAAGGACTCCGGTCAAGCGTTTCCAGTTCAACCATCCTGCTTGTATTCGTCTTTGCAATTCAGGCTCTGAGGTTCCATCTTCAGAGAGGGTGCTCCCTAGGTACTTGAACTGGTGGGCTCTGGGGATTGGGCATCCATCCATCCTGATTATACCAGTTTCTTCTCCATTCAGGCACATGTATTCAGTTTTGCTCCTGGATATCTTCATCCCTCTGCTTTCCAGGCCATCTCTCCAGCTCTCCAGGTCTTCCTCTAGTCTGGCCCTATCCTCGGAACATATAACCACATCGTCCGCAAAAATGGCCTGGAGTTCTTTCCATCCCTCTCTGNTCGACCTGTCTTGGGCGTCAGTCGGCGAGGCGCCTACTCGCTTCATGTCGTCTTCAACACCATCACTCCATCTTCTCTTCGGACGTCCCCATCTCCTTTCCCCCGGTATGACCATCTCCATTACTCTCTTCCCGACGTAATCCTCGCCCCTTCTACGTACGTGTCCAAACCATCTCAGCCTTGCTGGCATTTGGCATTTACGCTTCCTACCCCCAACGCTGCTCTGACTCTCTCCGTCCTGACATGGTCTTTTCTAGTCCACCCGCAGCTGATACGATTCATTTTGTTTTCAGCTGCTTCCATTCGCCTCTCTTGGTTTCCGGTCAGTGGTCGGGTTTCCGTGGCATAGGTCATAGCGGGTTGCACGATTGCTTTCTGTAGCTTGCCTTTGAATTTTCTGGGGACTTTTGAGTCGCAAAGGACTCCGGTCAAGCGTTTCCAGTTCAACCATCCTGCTTGTATTCGTCTTTGCAATTCAGGCTCTGAGGTTCCATCTTCAGAGAGGGTGCTCCCTAGGTACTTGAACTGGTGGGCTCTGGGGATTGGGCATCCATCCATCCTGATTATACCAGTTTCTTCTCCATTCAGGCACATGTATTCAGTTTTGCTCCTGGATATCTTCATCCCTCTGCTTTCCAGGCCATCTCTCCAGCTCTCCAGGTCTTCCTCTAGTCTGGCCCTATCCTCGGAACATATAACCACATCGTCCGCAAAAATGGCCTGGAGTTCTTTCCATCCCTCTCTGTATTTCTCCTGCAGTGGTCTCAGCGCGAAAATTGCATCTGTTGTTGATCTCCCCTTTACAAAGCCAAACTGCTCATTGCTAATGTGTACCAAGCTCCTGAGTCTGGTCTCTATGATCCTTTCAAAAAGCTTCATTGAGTGGCTCATTAACTTGATACCCCTATAGTTCCCACAGCTCAGGATGTCCTCTTTGTTCTTATAGATGGGGATTAGCGTACTTTTTCTCCATTCGTCCGGTATCTTTCCTCCTTCCAGTATCTCATTGCTGGTCTTGGTGAAATATTCTATTCCCAGCTTTCCCAAGCTTTTCCACACTTCTATTGGTATGTTATCCGGCCCTATCGCCTTCCCGTTCTTCATTCTCGTCAAAGCAGTTTTCACTTCCTGTTCGGTGATCACTTCCAGCTCGTTTCCGCCTGGGTATAGTTCCGCTGATCTCGCAATTCTGGGATTCTTCTCGTTCATCAGTTTCTGAAAGTACTCTCTCCACCTCTGGACAATCTTTTCGTTCTCAGCAACAACCCGGCCCTCTGCGTCCTTGATTAACTTGACTTGGTAGATATCTTTGGAGTTCTTATCCTTCTGTTTGGCAATGCGCAAAGCCTTCTTCTCCCCTTCTTCAGTGTGCCTAGCTCATAATACAGATTTTCGTACGCCTCTGCTTTCGCTTCAGCCACTGCTCTCTTAGCTGCTCACTTTGCTTCTCTGTAACATGACAATTCCTCCTCACCCCCTTCATCATCCAGTCTCTTTTTTGCTGCCTTCTTTGCTCTTATCGCTTCCTGCACTTTCTCACTCTACCACCACAGTTCCTTCTGTGGCTTACAACCTCCAGATGTTTCACCTAGCATCTCTCTTCCTAAGGCCCTTATCTCCATAGCGACATTTCCCCATGTGTCGCTACCATTCTCTTTTCGCCACCTGAGCTTGTCTGTTAACTGAGAAACAAATCGCTCTCTAGTGTCGTTTTCCTTCAATTTCCACCATTTTATTTTCTTCGGAGCTTTAGGTGGTCTTTTTGGTTGCACTTCCAGAGTGAGCTTACATATTACGGGTAGGTGTTGAGTTGCAACGCTTTCTGCTGGGATCACTTTGCAGTCACTCGCAGACTTCCGATCTCTGGTTCTGCTCAGGATATAATCAATCTGCGCTTCCCGTCCTCCACTTCTGTAGGTTAGCAAATGTTTGACTGGTTTCTTGAAGTAACTGTTGAGTATCCTCAGGTCATAGGCCTGTGCGAAATCGATGATTGCTTCTCCTTTCCTATTTTTGCGACCATAACCAAACTTGCCAAGTACTTCTTCCATTCCCAGATTGTCGCATCCCATATGCCCGTTCAGATCTCCACCAATCCAGAGTGTTTCCTCTCGTGGTATTCTTTCTACTTCCTCGCCCAGTTCTTCCCAGAATCCCTCCTTCTCCTCTGCTTCGCACCCTACTTGCAGGGCGTATACACTCGTGATGCTAACCATTCTACCATCTATGTCTACTTTAACTGTCATGACCTTGTCTGACCTCCTTTTCACTTCTAGCACTCCTTTCTTCAGATTCGGATCCAGTATGAAACTCACTCCGTTCCTTGAGCCTAGCCCAAAATAATAGAGCTTGAATCCATTGCCGATCTCCCTTCCTTTTGCACCTTTCCACAATGTCTCTTGGACACACAAGATGTTGACTTTACGTCTCTCCATGAAACTGACGAGTTCCTGGGATTTTCCAGTCATGGTGCCTACGTTGACTGTTGCCAATTTAAGTGTCCGTTGCCTGGTCTTAGCTCCCTTCTCCTCCTGATATTCCATTCTTTCACTTGTTCCAGCCGTAGTCCATTTTCCACGAGTTTACGGCGAGACCCTCGCGCGTCGCTTCTGGGGAACGCCCGAGCATCATCTGAATTCTGTAAATTGTCAGCCATGTTTTGTTGGGGCAAAGTTTTCCGTTGGAGGCCCTTCCTGCCGCAACCCTCCCCATTTTTTCGGGCTTGGGACCGGCATCACCCCCAATGGAGTGATGGCTGGGTTGGGAAAAGTCATGTGTTACATCATCAAAAATACAAAACAAGAACAGAACTGTTATCTGAAAATCGCAATTGAAACACAGTGAATTCAGCTTGAAAGTCACACTTTTGTGTTCTGAAAAAAACTCGAATAAGAAATATAAAAGCTTCAGCCTTGCACTATTTCTTATATTCTTCCTACTAGCCAGTGACTTTGAACTTTAACATTCGACCTTTGTGTTGATTCAAAAGCGGTTTAATTTTGCCGGCTGTAGTTTCACATTCACAGCATTTTATGGCTGGGCCTTTAACCATACGTGGCAGTCAGCCTCACTGTGTAGCCGCCATTGTTATTACTTCTTGAAATATCATAGCAGGGCCAATCTTAAAAAAAAAAATTTTCATCGTAGATAAAACATTCCATTCTCGCCGTTGTATGGACATCCATCACAAGACATGGCCAAAAAAAAAAATATGTGTTTCTCTCCTCATTTCCACATATCCTTGAAAAATTCTGGTAAATGGCTTCACTGAAATAGTTCTTAGTAGTAACACGAGGACATGGACGTCCGTCTTGTTTGAAGCGAAGACGTTGGCCATGATTGAGCTTTCCTTGACTTTCCAACAGATAAAAAATTACGGCTTACCCAGACAACACTACCGGATACAACTTGATTCATATTTAAACCTTTTGGACCTATATTATCCGAGGTATGTACTCCAGCTGACCGCAAAAGTAGGTTTAATCCTGTGTTATGAGCTGCTGAATCTTCATAGCACGTTACGTCATTTCTGTGAGGTTCACCAATGAAGTGGACATCACAGGCAAGGATCCTCATCTATTGTTTTCTTTGTAAGTTGTTATGAAATTGATGCCAGTAATTGCATGGCCAGGGGAACAGGGCAGTTCATTGAAAGTATTGAACAAATACAATATTAACAGCATGCTGACAGATTAGTAGTTCAAATTGAACGAAGTGCAATTGTTTATGACGCATTGAAATACTATGAGATTACCGTATCATGGGAAATATCGGAATAGGAAAATGTGAGAACAGAAACTAGATCAATTTCTGTTCTTTTGCTGAGAACTTTACATTTGTACAGTGTCACAGTGTTTTTAGAATCAACTGCAAATAAAAATATCTTGGCTTTGACTAAAATTTGCTATGATAGTCATAGCACTCATAGTGCAGCCAGCCGCCCCTGACCTATAGCTATATTGAATGTTTCATAATAAAAACGTGATTTTTTGTACTACATTTTGTATATTAATAATCAAGGAATAACTATTATAGGAATAATATTACTAAGTCGATGTACAGCAATCCAAATAGAATGACACAAAAAAAATAAAAAATATAAAAATACATATATATGGAACACGGGTCAGTATCAAATACCAGTTATCTGAACTTCCCTCTCTTGGCTGATCTCTGATGTACAGCTTCTGGACTGTCTCTCATCAAGCTCCAGCAATAATCCGCCATTATGTATGAGTCCCACCGGCCTACCGTTCTTCCACTGTTTTTATGTCCTGGTGAAAACGCTCCGATTGTTCCTCACTCACATCCCGAAGATTCTCCGGAAAATTGTCCATATGGCTGTGTAAACAGTGGATCTTGATACTCATTCTACATCCAAGATCTCGCAGACTCATTAGTACTTCATCCACGATCTCTCCATAGTTGTCTGCTTTCTTATTCCCTATAAATTTCTGCACCACATTACAAAATACGTTCCAAGCTCTTCCTTCTGTCTCATTCATGGATGTGATAAAGTTTGAATCTCTCACAAGTGTTCTAATTTGGGGCCCATCAAATAGACCATTTTTTTTTTCTCTTCGGTAAGACCAGGAAAAGTTGAACATATATAGCTGAAACATTCACCACTGTGATCAAGAGCTTTGACGAACTGTTTCATCAATCCATGTTTTATGTGCAAGGGAGGAAAGACAATGTCCTTCCTGTCCACTAGAGGATCATTGATGACATTCTTATCGCCAGATACCAAACTCTGTCGCTGAGGCCATTCATTTTTCACCCAATGCTCTGCTGTAGCTCTACTGCCGCAGTAACACAAGAAACAGGGGTATTTTGTGTACCCTCCTTGTTGACCCAAAAGAACGTTAACCACCTTCAAATCCACACAAATGACCCACCCATGAACATGATATTGCAACCTCTCTAGAACAATCTTGATTTTGTTATATTCTTCCTTACGTTTTACAAAATGACCTATTGGTACCGAGCCATACTTATTTCCAGTGTGTAACAGAACACATTTCAAACTTCTTTTGGAACTGTTAATAAAAACCCTCCAGTCCCTTGAATCAGAAGTTGAAAGTCCCATAAAGAGAGTAACCCTTCTACATCAGTACAATAGACAAGCTGGCCATCTGAATGGAAGTACTTCCCCAGTTCTGCTTCCCTGTTGCGATAAAATGAGACACTTGTGCGGGGTTTCAACATTCGATTCTCTTGCAGTTTGAAGCCAACAGTTTAGCAGACTCTTTTGGTAAATAAAGATCTCTAACCAACTCATTCAAAGCCTGCTGAGTAAACAGAATTGGTTTGTCACTATCTTCATCACAGGGCTGAAAAATATTTGTAGTGTCTTCCTCATCACTAGAAGAAGTTGAGCAGAGATCTATGTCATCAATTTTTGGAAGCTCAGTAAATATTGATACAGGTATTTCTTGACTATGGGCAACTGGTCGAATAAATGAAGGGATACTTGGGTACTACAAATATTGCTTGCTTTTCTTATTGCAACCTTTTCCATTGACAAGGCGGAAATAGAAGTCATCTAAATGATTGCTTGGTTCTCTCCAAACCATAGGCCCTCCAAACTTGAAATTTGCATTCTTTCCTTGAGACCATGATCTCAAGGTCTCAACACAGGTTTTGCATACTTTGTGAGGAGCCCAATGCTTGTCTTAGTCTCCAAGTGATACTTTGAAGTAAGCCAAATACACACTAATAACAAAGTCAGTATTGTTGCACCAACGATTCTTCAAAGTAAAGCTCCCACAGGATGTAGCAAAATATATTTGGAATCACTTGTGCACTGTCTTGTGTGAGATGTAAAGGCCATTGTTAGGTCAGTAACACATCATGCAGACAAGAAAAAAATTGTTAGCTACCTGAGTTGTTCCTTGAATTTCTACCCAACCTCCCAGACCTTAGGCATTGTTTCACAAAAAAATCCAGCAGAATAATAACGATAAATGACTAAATTTAGTGATAAAATCAATAAAAAACACTACTTGCAAACTAGTGTTGTTTAAGTTGAAATCTGTTTGTTTACTTTTGTATTATAAAAAATGGTTATGTCATGCATGTTCTAAGAAAACAAAAATTTTTTTCAGTCTATTGCGAGACTAAATGAAAAGTAAATTTACCAAAATAAACCACATAATCCGGCCTTTTTTTGCTACACTAGTTGATAGGGTATTATTTTCTTTAAAATTCCTGAAAAAATATAAATATGTATAGCGCAAAAACGTGATGTGATGGAGAAAATCTAAGATCGGACGTGAATTCAGCACCCTCAAATTAGTCTAAAACTGTTCTTAAATTCCACGCCAGAGAAAAAAAAAATTTCTTTGTTTAGCAGTGTTATTTTACGTTGTACTTTGTTTAGGCTCCAACTCGTATGACCAGGCTTTATGCAATAATTATATACTTTAAAGCTTAAACAATTCTCGATTTCACTCGTTTTACGTTGGTTTTCACCTATTTTTTTTCTTCTTTTAATCCCCTCAAGGAGAGAAGAATAAGATTACAAAACTAACAAAGCAACGGCATCAAATATCACTTCCAGAGAGCTGTAAAAATTTGTATTGCAATTAATATTCTTTGTACTTGCTTAAATTTTAAGGATTACCATAAGTTTTTTATTTCAACAGATTTCAAAAACGCCATCAAAAAGCAAAGCGAAGAAGAGTATTATGCAATGGATATAAAGAAAACATTTGCTTCAATCTATGGAACAGGGTATGGCACATTTATAAGCTTAACAAAATTAAAGAGTTCAGAGTAATCTGCAGGGGCAAAGCTACTTCTCACCAAAAAATCTTTCAGCCAAAAGAGCATTTTAACTGCGATATTTAGAACTAAGAGGTACAATACTTTAGGTAACAGCCTCCAAAACTTAAACATGTGCAACTTTTGCCTGGAAGATTCCATCGGGTGTAACGTTAGCAACAAAATCCTTCAATAAACATGACAAAAATTTCAATAAAAAACACAGGGGGCTACCTCCTAGTACTCGGTCTGCAACTGTTTCCTCAAGAAGGCCACTGCACATACAGCAAAACTGATTACAACTGCAACGATAAAAAGAACACAAAAATGTTACACTCTAAATTATAGAGACCATGTATTTAGTAAATGTTTCAAGATAAAATATGCTTCTTTTATTGAAAGTTTTCTTTTTCCGAACTCAAATTACTGGCATCTTAAAATATTTATTCTAAATATTTTTTCTTCAAATTTAGTTTTAAGTCAAAGTGTTGATTGATTTTGGAGAAAAAGTGGAACTTTTTCTCCAAAACTAGTCCAACATAATGAAATGGAGGCAAACAGAAATCCCGTAAATGTTGATTTGCACTGAGAGGAATCTTTAAAGAATGATATGCTCTTTTGAAAGAAAAGGTGAGGGATAAATTTAACTTGAATGCAAGGTAGAGTCATCGGGAAAATAGCAAGCTTGCAAAATACAAGTTGGTGAGCAGAAATAAAATTATTGAGCCAAAAATAGAGCCCTGTAGTATTTCAGTATTGAAAAAGAAGTGTTTAACAAACAGACTTATTAGACAACTGGAGACAAAGAAATTATAAACTTTTCGTTCTACAAAGTTTTTTTGTCTCTTACGTCTATTAGGAAGATAATTGTTAATTAATACTTGCAGCTACTATATAATTACAAAAAGAAGCACCAAAGTACAGTGAAAGAACTGCCAGTAAACCTTGGCTTTGTAGGCTAACAATGAAAATTTTACGGCAAATTCCTTGTGAATCTTGAATTCAGTTAACTTTGAATTTGTTGTTAATTGTATCTCGTTACATATGGATAATATCATATTTACCTTATAACATCTGATTCTGAGGAGCCAGGTAAACATACTTTGACAACAGCTTCAGTAGAAATGCAGTCTTTTTGTGAACAGTGGTAAGTTGTGTGCTTCCTTGACATTCATGAAAACAAAGTGAAAATATGCTCAGAATGAAAAAAAAATCAATATAATACTATTCAATTATGTCTGTTTGAGAAGTTTTGTGTACCCTTCTATAGAACTTAATACTTATCTGGCACACAATTTGCTCCTTTTTAACTCTAAATGGAAATTAGGCTGCAGTTTAGTGGTTAATGTTGCTGCATCCCATTACCTTGAAGGCAGAGTCATTCTATAATTTCAATGAAAAGCACAAAAAGGTATTACTTTTTTTCAAGATTACAACAAATCCAAATTGTTTTCACTCAAAAGCTCTGACGATTTTATCCTGGTAAAGTAATGGCCCAAACTGAACTATATTTGGTAGTTAACCTCCTGGTAAGAGGTCAACACCATTTGTAAGTTAACGGAATGTCAAATTCCTAATCTGAAGACAAATAGTCAAACTATTGGTGACATTATTTACTTGGGAGGAATACTGCAAGCCTGGAAATCTGGTGAGAATATTAAAGCTGTTGATAGAAAACAGGAAGTGCAGACGCTAAAAAATTAAGTTCATTGGTACAAAAAACCTTTGTAAAAATATCCCAAAGATTGTTAATACTTTTGCACAAATAACATGTTGAAATGACAAAGATATTTGTCCGTGACTATTGATTTGGACTTTTTTGGTGTAAGTGCTCAGTAGATTTTGATATTTGAATTAAAATATTGTCTTGTAACATTAACCTCGGTGCATACCGCTTCTCTTACCTGTAATACTCCATGCCAAACACCAAGCTGACATTTAAACAATACAATAGTTACTGCTAGATATTAATTACCTCAATAACATTGAGCATAAAATATATGTTGAGATGTATGACAGTAAAGGCTGTCGGTAGATTAAGGCTGCAGGCTTAAACACTGATTTTGACCATATACCTTCAAATATCTGCCCAGACGTAGATGACGTAACTTGTCCTGAATAAGAAATAACAGCACGCGATGACATTTTCAATGTTGATAATGCAGGAATCTATTAGAAAACTTTCATCAACTTTTCCATTTAGACAGTCTGAGGAATGGGGGAGGTTTGTAGAGGACCAGGGTATAAACATGGGAGATGGAAGTTAAACTTGATATTGAAGTTTTACAGGCTTCTTCAAAACTTGTTGTGTTCGTCGCTTGCAAAAAACGATGGTGATCCTGTCAAAATTATGTCTACCTACCCCCTTTATGTAGATACCAATCACTGGTAATTGGTAACACTACAACCGGAGGAGATGAAACTGTGAGTATTAAGAAGAATGCTGAATTATCTTAGACAAAACAAAAGGCTTTTTTCTGAGTGTATATGGCATGTACAGGTGTTTTGGAAATTCCCCAGTGCAAGTCCTTTCAGTTATTTAGCTGTCATGCATTTGCACACGAGCCCGATGTTTGATCTCATTAAGGAACTTAAGAAGTAAGTTGATTTTTTCACAAGTGACTATTTCCCATTTCAATATAATACAAATGTAATGAAAGGCATTTCTGCTTCCTTTAAAACTTAAAGTGACTGTAGGAGGGTAAGATCATTTTAACTCATTGCAAGTTTTTAATTGCATCTTTTTAAAAATTTTAAAACTTTTATTTCAAAAAAAACCTTTCCTCGCAAAGACATTTTTCTTCACTAAACTTTTTCAATTAGTTAAAGCCCCTCGCATCACTACCAAAACAATCCATCTGTCTTTGGAACATACTATTATAGCCCTGGCAGATAAGTCCTTTCCTTCAGATGGAAATATTTCAGGGAAACTAGATACAGAAAAATACGATGTGTATTTTCCATAAAGTACATACTTACGTATATGGTATACCATAGGTTAAACCTGTGACAATCCCTGTCAGCTTAATTAGTCTATCATTTTCTAAAAACTGCGATAGTCTTGATGCATGAGACGGGTCATGCAAAGAGTTCCTAAGACAGAAAACAACATTTATAAATATTAGTTTGACACTGAATTAGCCGATGGTATTAATAATGAAACGAAGGATAAAAAGCCAAAACTGAAAATTGCTAAGCCATACAAGTCTTAAGTTAACGAGAAATCCCATAACTTATTCCCTTACATAGACTATTAACCCTGTGCCTTTTTCCATTGGACTTGATAAAGACAATTTCCAAGAATAGATATAGTTTTCTACTTTAATCCCAAATGCAATTACACTCGCACAACTAATAATATACACTGGTTTACAAATGGAAATACAGTAAAAGATAACGAAAACAGACTAGAACTAAATACTAGAAAATCGTAAAGATATTTACTCGGCAACCCCTGGAACATTCTCAAATTGTAATGTCAACATAATTTGAGAAACAGAGGTCAATCCTGGAAGCCATTTGTGTGTATTCACCAATCCATAAAGGACCTATTGAAGAAAATAAAGGAAGCAATATTCAGTATTAACTACCATTCAGAACAGAGCGTTTTGTCGTGAGGAGGTGTGCCACAGAAGAGATGGTATAGAGGAAAATAAGAGTGAACCAATGTGAATTGAAAGCAAATCTGATCCACACTTACAAGAAATGTAAGACAGAAGTGCACAGAAGTTTAAAAATTACAATTTAATGAGAATTATTAAAAATAGACTACTATACCTGGCGTTTAAAGAAAAAAATATTATGAAACCTATAAGACTTGACATGTCTCGTGTTTATATTGCAGCCAATTGACAAATTAGTGACTCTGTAAAAAAAACAAACCATTTTATTATAGTGCAGTATTTTAGACCCAGTTAACAAAAAGTCACAGTTTTTGCTCACAATCCACCTATGACAATCGCCACACATAAAAAAGACCCCGATTTGTAGTTTGATTTTTAGCAGCGTGGCAAGATATTTTCCCCTGCAAACAAATATCATTAGTTTGTCCTTTTTCTTTTTTTGATCATCTGACCACAGTAAAAGCAGGTAAAATGTCAACAGCTTTCTTTATCCAGTGATCTCTATTAGTTCTTTAGGCTTTAAGTTTAGGAAATGATGGTTTATCTTCAATTTGAATTAAAGTATGCAGAGAAATATCTGAAAAGTCCTCCTGGGCCTTGTCCTCTAGTGTACAAACTGGTGCCTGTAATCCATCCTCCTTGTGGAACATCTTATTGCCTCAGGTGAAATTGATACGACTTTGACATTTAGAACTTTACTGAGGATACATGTTTTCAGTGGGATGTTATATAGTGCTTTTAATATTCTGTTGTATAAATTACTGGGTGCTTTCAAGAATTTATAGTTCATTTATCAATGAGTAATTTCACTGGATGTAAATGTTAGTTTTGTTATACATACATGCATGTACACAAATAACTGTGAACTTTACCATATAGAGTGCTCACGTTTTCCAGAATGATTGTAGTTTTGATTTAAAACAAAAAAATATGCAAAATTTAGCAGTAACAAAGTTTTATGTTTCTTCAACATTTATCAAACCGCATATCTGTGCATATGTGGTATGCAGTTTGATAACACTGGTCAACAAAATCTAACTTTTTTTCTTCATCAGATACAAAAATATGCTCCAATGTTATGTTATGTTATGTATATATATATATATATATATATATATATATAAACATATTTTCTTTTGGTTTTAAAGTCATTTTTTCCCAGTAATTGTGGCTCAGACAATGCCTTTCACAGGGACTTGGATTTGGCAGTGAGAAATTTTTTGGCCGGATGCCCTTCCTGACACCAACCAATGGCTTTATTTTGTGAATTTCCAAAGTCGCCCGCTCGAGGAATCGAAACCGGAATTCCTGGTTACAGTGCAGTTGCACTAACCATAAAGCCACGGTTCCTATCTCTCTCTCTCTCCCTCTCTCTCTCTCTCTCTCTCTCTATATATATATATATATATATATATATATATACTCAAGCTACAGACAGTACTGTTTCGCCCTTTGTGGGTTCATCAGTGCAGCACAGAGTTTCTGAGACATAACTCAGGCCATGTTGCCGGAGCAAGCACAGCCCAAGAAGCTATTGTGGGATCCTGTCAGAGTGCTCAAACTACGCATGCGCAGTGAGCTCCGCATTACGCAAACGACAGGTTCCCATCTCAGATAGAGTGCTCAACCAAACTTTCGTAAGGGAGCGTAATACTCAAGCTACAGACAGTACTGTTTCGCCCTTTGTGGGTTCATCAGTGCAGCACAGAGTTTCTGAGACATAACTCTCAGGCCATGTTGCCGGAGCAAGCACAGCCCAAGAAGCTATATATATAGCTATATANTTGAAGAAAATTAAGGAAGCAATATTCAGTATTAACTACCATTCAAAACAGAGCGTTTTATCGTGAGGAGGGGTGCCACAGAAGAGATGGTATAGAGGAAAATAAGAGTGAACCAATGTGAATTGAAAGCAAATCTGATCCACACTTACAAGAAATGTAAGACAGAAGTGCACAGAAGTTTAAAAATTACAATTTAATGAGAATTATTAAAAATAGACTACTATACCTGGCGTTTAAAGAAAAAAATATTATGAAACCTATAAGACTTGACATGTCTCGTGTTTATATTGCAGCCAATTGACAAATTAGTGACTCTGTGAAAAAACAATCCATTTTATTATAGTGCAGTATTTTAGACCCAGTTAACAAAAAGTCACAGTTTTTGCTCACAATCCACTTATAACAATCACCACACATAAGAAAGACCCCGATTTGTAGTTTGATATTTAGCAGCGTGGCAAGATATTTTCCCCTGCAAACAAATATCATTAGTTTGTCCCTTTTCTTTTTTTGATCATCTGACCACGGTAAAAGCACGTAAAATATCAACAGCTTTCTTTATCCAGTGATCTCTATTAATTCTTTAGGCTTTAAGTTTAGGAAATGGTGGTTTATCTTCAATTTGAATTAAAGTATGCAGAGAAATATCTGAAAAGTCCTCCTGGGCCTTGTCCTCTAGTGTACAAACTGGTGCCTGTAATCCATCCTCCTTGTGGAACATCTTATTGCCTTAGGTGAAATTGATACGACTTTGACATTTAGAACTTTACTGAGGATGCATGTTTTTAGTGGGATGTTATATAGTACTTTAATATTCTGTTGTATAAATTACTGGGTGCTTTCAGGAATTTATAGTTCATTTATCAATGAGTAATTTCACTGGATGTAAATGTTAGTTTTGTTATACATACATGCATGTACACAAATAACTGTGAACTTTACCATATAGAGTGCTCACGTTTTCCAGAATGATTGTAGTTTTGATTTAAAACCAAAAAATATGCAAAATTTAGCAGTAACAAAGTTTTATGTTTCTTCAACATTTATCAAACCGCATATCTGTGCATATGTGGTATGCAGTTTGATAACACTGGTCAACAAAATTTAACTTTTTTTCTTCATCAGATACAAAAATATACTCCAATGTTATGTTATGTATATATATATATATATATATATATTTTCTTTTGGTTTTAAAGTCATTTTTTCCCAGTAATTGTGGCTCAGACAATGCCTTTCACATGGACTTGGATTTGGCAGTGAGAAATTTCTTGCCCGGATGCCCTTCCTGACACCAACCAATGGCTTTATTTTGTGAATTTCCAAAGTCGCCCGCTCGAGGAATCGAAACCGGAATTCCTGGTTACAGTGCAGTTGCACTAACCATAAAGCCACGGCTCCTCTCTCTCTCTCTCTCTCTCTATATATATATATATATATATATATATATATATTTGTATATTTGCAATGCTCACTGTCTCAGAAGCTCTGTGCTGCACTGATGAGCCCACAAAGGGCGAAACGGTACTGTCTGCAAATTGAGTATATATTTGTATACATATTTTTGCATATACATGTATATGATTAAATTCAAGTTTTATACTACAGTTTAATTAAACCTAGAAACATAGAACATCTCTAATTTTATAAGCTTGGATCAAATAAAAAAGAATATTTTTTTTTATTTATAAAAGAACATGATGTTTCTAAAAAGAAAAGTAATGTACAGAAAGACCGTTGTCATCCAGACGTTTAGTACTTACAGTACACACAGTGAGTAAGTAACGCTCCCACTTGGAGTTTTGACGATACTCCTGGCCTGGTGGATCACGGTATGGTTTCCAGCAGTAATCTAATGCTAGTATACTGTCATTTCAAAAACCCTGGTACCGTTTCTCTAATAGCACTTATATCCTAGTGAAATCGCTTGTTATGCTCATCTGATACTGATCCAAAGTTTGCCGGGAAAAAATTTAGATTGGAATTCAGGAAATGAACCTTGAGTNAAAAGAACATGAAGGTTATAAAAAGAAAAAAATGGACAGAAAGACCGTTGTCATCCAGACGTTTAGTACTTACAGTACACACAGTGAGTAAGTAACGCTCCCACCTGGACTTTCGACGATACTCCTCGCCTGGTTGATCACGGTATGGTTTCCCGCAGTAATCTAATGCTAGTATACTGTCATTTCAGAAACCCTGGTACCGTTTCTCTAATAGCACTTATATCCTAGTGAAATCGCTTGTTATGTTCATCTGATACTGATCCAAAGTTTGCCGAGAAGAATTCAGGAAATTAACCTTGAGTGACATGCGACATCTCATTACTGAGTAGCATTTCAAAAGAGTTTTTATACCTTCTTCGTAGTTCATTACCTTCTTATTTCCCACGAAATTCTTACAGATCCAGGAGAAAGCATCCCAGGCGGGTAGTTCAACCTCATCCAAAATTGTTTTGAAGCTGACTTTCTTCAGTACTTCTCTGATTTGAGGTCCAACAAAGATACCCTCCTTCAACATTGCCTGTATATTTTTTGGAAACTTCTTAACGATGTATTCAAAAGCCTCTGGAGTTTCTTTTGTCAAGAGTCTTAACAAACTGCTTCATCAGTCCAAGCTCTATGTGAAGAGGAGGTAATAGGATATTATCGGGATCCATAAATGGTCGCTTTTTGACACTGCATTGCCCTGGGGTGTATGATGTTCTGGATGGCCAATTTGATTTTACATAGTATTTACCAGTTGCTGTTCTATCCAAGATACACAGAAAACAGTACTTTGTAAAACCAGACTGCAGTCCCATCAACATTTCAATGACTTTTAAATCTCCACATATTTTCCATGAATATCTGTCGTAGTTAATGGCACAAAGTAGGAAAGCCATATTCTCATAGGACTCATGAAGATGAATTGAATGTGCAATAGGAATGGATGGTTTCGAATTTTCATCACAGAAAAGTACAGCTTTCAGACTTCGTTTTAAGGAATCGATAAACAAGTGTCACTCTGCGGGATCACGATTTAAAGATAAATGGTTGAAAAGTCCATCAATATCACTGTAAACGCAGACTAGGCCATCTGCAGAAAGAAAAGGTTGTAGAAACGTATTCCTTTGCCTAAAGTATGTAATACAAACACTTGACTCCAGCTGATTCTTTTCATTCAGTCTTGATGCCAGCAACTCACCCCTATCCTTTGAGAGGAAGAGATTTCAGACAAGATCATTCAGTTCAGCCTGAGAAAAATTCTGGCGCTCAAAGGCGTCGTCATTCGGTACGTAATCTACGTCAGCCCTATTGTGACTTTCAGGATCATCTTCTAAAGTTTTAATATCATCTGACAGACTTTCACTGTAAGGGACAGGGCACATTGCAGAATTCAAGCTTGGATACACGATTTTGTACTTGTTCTTAGTTGAATATCCTGTGACATTTATTTTGCAAAAATAAAAGTCTGTCAAATGGTCTTTGGCTCTCTCTCCAAATCATGGGAATGGCGAATGACATGGATGTCTTCTGCTTGTTGTACCAGTCTCGTAGCCCACTTGAGCAGGATGTGCAGATAACGTGCGGCGCCCATGACTTGTCTTGGTCTCCCAGCGGGCAGTCACCGTATTTTTCGTAAAGTTTCTTGACCTCAGATGTAATTGTAAGCTTATGGGCTTTCGCACTAAATTCTCCGCAAACATAGCAAAATGAATTTGGTCTAGTTTTACACTTTTGAGATATTTTAACATTATAAAAACAAATGAGGAAATCACTGCATGACCTTTATACGACAGGCTACAAGATGATGAAATATTTTATCAGAAAAATTTTGATTGAATAAACTGAGATGATGAAATCCTTGGAGATATTTCATCAGACAAATCGTTATTGGTTAAATTTAGATGATCAAATGCTTGTAGACATTGCATTAAATAAAAATAAATCTTTCCTCAAATTGAAGACAAATTTTATCAGAGCTGTTCTGCACTGAAAAATTTATTTGATTTCATATTGTTGGGTTTTTTAATATTAAATAGGACTTTTATATCATTTTCATTTACGTCAAGCCATTTCTACCACAAGGGTTTTTTTGTATTTACCACTCTGATGTGATATGGCAGGATTTATTTTTTCAAGTCGGACACCTTTTCTGAGGCTAAATGACAAGTAAGGTACACTCTAAAGCCTCTTCAAGAGAATATGAAATGAACGTCACCGTTTGCCAAGTACGAGCTGGGTCAAAGGTGAGCTGATAAAGTTCACAGGTACACCAACAGAATTAACAACTACACCACCGTTGACCTTTGGAGCTTATAGAGACATCAAGGAATATTTTTAACATGGGAAATATGTACTTAGGTTTACATATCTCATCAGATAACTAATAATCCAACCCTCAACATCCCCACAGAAGTCTATGCTAACCTAAAAATCAATAAATCAAATCATTTGAAAAAACTATAGTGCTATGAAAAAACGGACTGCAAATTTGAATTCAGCATCAAAAATTTCATCGGTTAGCTGCATTAAATTAATGCTTAATCGTGGCAATTTATTTTGTTTAATCTGAAAACTATATACATAGTTCAATTTGCAGACACATGTTTCACTGCTCTACACTTCATCAATGCAGCTTAGAACATCTGAATGTGTTTTTATTCCATACAAAGGCCATATCAATTGCCATTAAGACAATCATGTGGGGCAGTGCTGGGCATCCACATATCTAGAATTTTAGAGATTGTCATGGGCCAGAGTGCTCAAACTACTATATAGTATATATAGATAGATATAAAGTATACCAAAGCAAAGAAGTAAAACTACGCAATATGTGTAGCTTTTATGTTTCTTGCTTTAATCAAGGGACAAATTCACTTTTTCACTGATACGTGAACCACATGTTTTTCCACAGCTATTTTATGGGAATGTAAGGGATACGATGTTCCATTTTAGGTTGTATTCCTTGTTTTCCTTTTTTAATTTCCAAATTATACTTGCTCTGTTATACGCATAGAGCACTCTATGAAAAAATTGTTACTTTACTGTAATTATATATATTTATGTATATATATATATACTGCACTGAAACCTTATTTAATGGCAAATACGACTTCGGATAGTATTTCATAAGCTTATAACACAGAAAAAGGTCACCATTGTAAAAGACAAGTTGGATATTATCAACCATTAAACTACAAATATTTTACAAATATTTTTTCTTGTGTGTTACTGGTAGTTTAAGGACTACGTAGTAGAAGAACATATCTTCTCACAAACCTAGGGCCCCTACCATATCAGTTAGAGCATGCATGAGATAGGCGGTTTATTTTACCTTTGCACCATCTTTTTACTTGGAGACAAAATTAAACTTAACAAATATCGTTGTTTAGTTTTCAGCCACTTACAATTGAGCTGGTTTTAGAAACAAAATTCCTGCATCAAATTTCTGTTCGTAAATGTAATCAGAAAGAACAAGACTATACCTGATTTTACATTGTACTCAGAACATTAGATCCAATTAGGTAGAAATTAGAATTACTTCTGATGAGGAGCACACTGTCTTCTAGTGTGTTTTTAGTCTTTAGTTGGTTGACATAAAAATCATTACCTTCTGTTAAAATCTAGTACTTTTTAGGGAGTGGAAAAAGATGAATGTTCTTTTTGAAAAATTGCTAAAATAACACTCTCAAAAATATTTTTGCAACTCATATTAGAGATGGGAGAAAATATGGTTTTACAATAAATTTATATCCTCATATTGAAAAACACAAACGTTTCCTATTGCCAGTGTTGTAAATGGAGTTATGGACCTACGTATCAACTCTTCTTAATGCAAGTTACAGAAACGTAAAGGATATTGCTTCAAGGATGTTAGCCTTGATATTGTTAGAAGTCTTCAGAAACATTACTTCCAGTAGCCACATTTGTGAAGTGAGTCACCAAAGGGTATAGCTTTCCACTAGTTGAAACACTTGTGCTTCAGTTACCAGTAAGTCTGCAGGTCTCCAAGAAACCTCATGTGCACAAAATCACACCATTCTTTTGTCCATGATCACCTTGTTAAAGTATGAAATGAACAGAGTTCCGTTTGAGTTAGTCCAGTCTCACATTTGAGTTAGTTACAAAGGTATGCCCAGAGTTTATCTTTCATTAATTAGAAGACAACACTGAGGCCTGGTAATTTGCTGGGAATCTGGGTCTAGATTGATAAAGAGCCTTGAGTTCTAACCCAAGGCTATACTACTTATACAGAAACAAGATACAGACTGAAAAATGCATTATACTGACTAATTATCAAACCAATGAAAAAACTTTTGTGAAAAACTTGCAACCCTATAGTAAATAATAGCCACCCAAGCCAAATATTAATTTACAATTAAAAGTGTAAGCAATGCACTCTTGTGGTGCTTTTGACTTGGTTTTGTTTCTATGAATTTTCCTTAACAATTTCATCTCTTACCTTGCGCAAGCAAAAAATAAATTGTCTAGGGTTATTCATAGCGAGAGTGCCTGCGTCCCCTGAAAAGAAAACAGTATCTCAAGACATATCTAATAACATCAAAGTACATGCACACATTTAAATATACACACAAATATTCACGCATTTATATGGTTGTAATATATATATATGTGTCTTTGATTTGATCAATCTCTTTAATTAGTCCAATGTTTTTCCTCGCAGCTCTGTATTTTTAGTTAAAAGTTTCTGACCAATTATCATATTTGCTTAACAAAGAGGATTTTCTTCATAAAGATATAGTATAACTTCTGCAAAAATGAGCAACATACAAGATAGCATTGCCCTGTGGAAATGATCTTCGTGTTAAGTGTTAGTATATACAAAATACTGTTCTCCCTGCTCTTGTATTTAACTTAAAGTCTATTTATAGTCTATCATATTAGATTAAACAAGCGTCTCAGATGCAGCTAGTTGATTAAAACAAATATCATTGTATTATATCAAGTATTTTCTATATTTTTCCTGAATACTGTAAATGATCGCATAAGACATTTACTCACTTATTTCCCATTTCAACTCCATGGCCTTATTTGGCATGTATGATTTCTTGATTGGGCAATTGTTATTTGCATTAATTAAAAAATATTTGAAAACAAAAGTCCAAAGACACTACTATTGTGTCATTTGTACCTTTAGAAATAAGGACTACACACTATACTTTAAAAGCATGCTATTTATCATTACTTGTGTGTATTGAATCAATCAAAATCAAAATGTGTTACCTTTTCTCCAAATATTGCCCCATGTAGTGAGCCTCTTTTAGAGGTTTGTTACAAAATTTCCCTTAATGTCTCAAGCCATTTTAGAACGAGAACATATATGAGCCGTGGACCTAATCAGGCGTTTCGGTACCCGTGGACAATATACGTCTTTGGTAATTTTGAGAGCTCTCTCCCACAGAAATTTCTCGGTAAAGCTAAGGCTTCAAGGTAATGTGATGTATTATCGGTTATCAATGAGAATACTTACCACTAAACTCAACCAAACCACTCATGTTAATGTTCAGCAGAAAGTTAAAGACAGTCTTATCCTGGAGGGAAAACAAATTGAAGAGTGGTAAGATAAACACTCCTTACATTGGTTTAGAATTGGAGAGGCGAACCATTATCTACATCACAAAAATAAACACATATCACTTAAAGACATTTTATTCTTTGGTTATTCATTTTTAGTTTTTGCCATTATCTCCAGTGTTAATTCAGTCTTTTCAAGAACTGTTGATCTTAAAGCAAAATAGCACTATCTTTTGTATTTTCTGTTTTGCATACATTTAATTTTCTATTCGTTATTCATGTTTTGGGGGTTAGCGTGGTAAACAGATCTGTAAGTGGAATGACAAAGAACAGATGGCATTCTTTTCCTTTCCACCAAAGTTAAACCGGTTGCTTCAAAGGCCAAAAACTGGTGAGTACACGACACTTTTGGGGTACAAAGCTTTCGACATAGTAAACCATCGATGACCGTGAAAAACTATATTCGACCTGAATGCAGTACGTATTTCATTATGATTTCTGTACAATGGGCAAGTCCTAGATATGAAGTTAAAAGGTATCCAAAAAAAAATTAAAAGGTGGCAAGGTTTCTGCCTGGCAAGGCGAATGTTCTGGGAATGTCGAGTTACCCCTTAATCGTCATTACTGCCAGATCTACTCTGATCCGGATGGGTAGAACCTGCAAGAGTACTAGTTATTGATTAAATAACAGACAAGTGTGTGAAACATGCATTAGGGTAACTTCTACCTTCATAGGAGTAATGACCAGTCTTCTCGGAAAAGATTAAGGTTCTACCGAGTATCTACCAAATAGTTTAGGCACAGAAAAAATGAGTATTGATAGTATCTAAAAAGGGGCACCCATTCCTCAAGAGCAGAGAAGACGACGAATGCTGTGGTCGAACGCCGAGCACAGTACTACCACTAAGCCTCTCTTTATAATGCTCTCTATTTGATCATATGGCATGCTAATGCCACTTTTTTCTGTGTACACTTTTTTACTTTCATTTTAAGTATTATTGTCTTGATCAATTAAATGTCTTCAATTTGCTTGTTTTAATCAACTTTGGTCCCCTATAGACGCGCTTTCATGGACCGTGATCCTGGTCTTTCTGGCTACCTCCAAATTTTTAGTTTAGTGCTAAGAAATTCAGTTACTTCACTTTTTTCCTCTCCAGATTCTCTTTATTTCTGTTCTTTATTTAACACTAAGAAAGGGTGGTCTTTTCAAAGAAAATTCTGCTGCATATTCTGCTTATTTGACAGGAGCAGATCAGTAAAAGCGAAAGTGAAAAACATAGATATTTATTGGTACGATGGAGTTTTTGTTCAGACTTCTGCGGCAGAGTTCCCAAATGGCTGCAGGAAAAGATCCTCTTCCCTGAGAATTATCTTGAGAAATAACGACGCTGCAAGCTCAACCCCTGCTGTTAGGCTTGCAGTTAATAAACTTTGACTGAAAACCGGACGCAAGAACATCAACATTAACTAGAAGGCAAGGTAACAAAAGAAGAAATAATGAATTGAAAGATATATATATATATATATATGAAAAAATATAAAGATATATATATATATAATATGAAAAAATATAAAGATATATATATATATATTTATATATATTGTATCTGTGAGCAAGCGATACTTGGATCTCAATAAGACTATTAGCATTTGTTTGATTGATTTTGAAAAGGCCTTTGGACATGTAAACCTCCAGAAGTGGGTTGAATGCCTGACAAGAACAACCATAAGAGCCAGTGACATGACATTCACAAAGAGCCTTTATTGGACGCGAAAAACTTATATCAAATTAGAAAGTACAGTCAGTAACGACATAGAGATCAAAAGGGGAGTGGCCAAAAAGACTGTTCTTTAATGTTAAGAAAAACAAGGTTAAGACAGCCAAAGAGAGTAACACAATCACTCCATATAGCATCGAAACTGACAGCATTCCTATTGAGCACAGATTGAAAAAAAGGAACTGACATCATACGAAAAATATTAATTGAGAGATTAACTTTTAACAATTAGATTGACCTTAACAAACAAGAACATATTGTTTGGACCTGCCTGATCTATATGTTAATAGTACGCCAACCTTTTGTATGCGATCATACTAACAACAACAACAATAATAATAATAGTAATAATAATAATAAATAATAACAATAATAAAATAATGCAATGAAATTGAAATGAAAAAATATTAATTAATGTAAGTTTTAAAATTTTGTATAATATTATTTTGATATATGTTTGGTCATTTTGACATGCAGCAGTAATATATCCATGTAAGAAAACCATATATATTTCTGTATACTTATTCTATGTACATATTTTGATAAGTAATTATTAAGTTATGATTAGTGATCATCCCGATTTTCCACTGTCTCCATTAGTTTTTTAACGGAAAAACAAAAATGTTAAAGATATTCTTGCTCACTCTGACGTTGTTAGAACCACCAAGCTGGAGAAATAAAGCCTTGCAATCACCCTTCTCGTCAGACATGTCGTTGCATGAGTCAGGTTGACACCATATGAAACAAAGTTAATGGAAGACACTGTTATAAAATGGGCGGACCATCTCCTCCTTCTAATGTGGTTTATGGTTCTGAATATACCTAGCATAAGCAACTCTATTTAAGTCTCATTACCAGCGAACTTCACCAACGTTTCAACGGTCATTGTCCCGAAATAAATAATCGCAACGTAATATGTGACTTGGTCTGTCATTTTTTGAAAACTCTTGTGACTTTCAAAATAATTTTGAAATTTATGTTCGTCAAGGAAATTTGTCTAAGAATATTTTTCTAGGGATATTGTTAATATCACGGATTTCTTTGTAAAACACTATGCGTCCGTCTTCTCTTTGCTAAGATTTCAAAATGGTCCCATTTTATACTATGTTCTGTTTCCCGAGTGTTACTGTTAGTCGTTTCGCAGTGTCTTCTAAAAGAAATCTTACTAATGAAGTTTCATTGTATACTTGCCTCAGACTTCAGGAGCCTTATTTTATGTAAATTTTTTTTCCTAAATGTAGTTTTTTGTTTTTAATATTACATAAGATTTTCCTTGTTATCACCTCGCTTACTACTGCTGTTACTAGTATGACAACAGCAGTAGTACGGGCACTAATACCTTTATCACTGCGAGTACCACTACTAATACTAAGAAATACTAGCATGGAAAGGAATTAAATAGAAGTTTGATAACATAGGCCTTATACTCACACAGCAAAGTTTTTCAGTGTATTCTATGCATTGTTCTTTAATCGAAAAATATGTTTGACCTTTCTGTTTCAACCACTGCACTATCTGTGTCTCTTCACTGGGTCCAAATGTTTGATCATCTTTTCGAGTAAAACTATTTTCTTCAACACAGTATAAAAAATCGTCTTGTTCAATTTTGATTTCTTGCTTGAGCTCCATACTGACGAGGAATTATGGTTGACTTATTTCTTCACACAAATACCTGTCAACATAAAGAAGAGCAGTTATAAAGAAAGCCATTTGGAAAAGTTTCAGGATTCCCATACAATTATGTCATGACCAGTCAAAATATTGAAAGTTAGAAAGCAAAATAAATTGACTGTCTTTTACGCAATAATTATGTCTTCTCTTTTTAATAAGTCTTGTAAGTATACAGAAATTATAGACTTCGTACTTTTAAAAAACTTGATGGAACATGAAATAAAATTCATCAAGGCTATTTAAAACAGATTTCTTTCAAGTGTTCTAATAAAATGTAGCCAAGAAACTGCAATTAGTTTGTTTTTTCTCTTCAATGTCACCATCAGACAACTTCGGTACAGTCTAACTGGCTGAAATTTTAGCCTAAAACCAGAGCCTAATTGCATTTGGTTCACTTCGTTTATTTCCCTATACTATCTGGGCACAAATATTAATGTATTATTTTTTAAACTTGGCTTAATGATAATCTCAGCATTTGTCTTACCATCAGCAAGAGTTGTCATGAGTGAAGCGAGGGAATCTTCAGTCAACTAGACTTCACTAATATTTGTTCAATGTACAGCTTACAACATACAAAATATTATATTTATTTGTTCAGTTAACTTTTAATTCAGTCATATAGAAATACAAGCTACATACCCAAGACTCATTTTGAATGTCAGAAATTAAGTACTGCCATTATAAAGAAGCCATTTAATTCTATTAGGGTGTATTTAAATTGTTTTGTTCATGGATGGTCTGAATTTCCCGCCAAATGAAAATAGGCAAGCACAGGGAAACGCGATGACTTCAACGATTATGGAATTTTTTCCTTTGGACATACAGTAGACTCTCGCTAATTCGAATTTCAAGGGGAAAAATAATTTATTCGAATTAAAGAGAGATTCGAATTATAGAAAGTCGCTCTAATTCGAATTATCGACTTAAGCTAGCTAAAAATCGAATTACGGAGAGAAATTAGAAAGATCAAAAAGTGACAAAAATGATTTCAGGAGTATCAGTAATATCTTTTCTGTAGACAAAAATTGGAAAATCTATTGGAAAAATTGATCAATATTTGATTGTTTTGTGTTCGCGATGTGAGCCCTTTCCACAATCCGTGTGGCATCACAAAGTGTTTTCCGGAGATCATCACCAAAGGTCGTAAAAACGCTGTAACTCTCGACAATCGAAATGGCTTTCACGACTTCCGCATAGGAAGGCTTACTCAATCTGATATCTTCTTCGGGAACATCCTCATCCTCTGCTTCATCATCTTCGATCTCGACGCACCCGATGACGTCATTGATGATGTCTGCGTCAGACAGAACTCCAGAAACAGAAACATCCGAATCCAAATCAACCAATTCGTCTGCTGTAATGTCAACACTGACATTGAACTTTTCGCTTAACTTTTGCAGATCACTCTGTAGAGCGCTGATTGTGTTTTCTTCAACCTCGACATCAAGGCTCTGGAATGGATCATCGCTATCATTCAAGGCTTTCTCAACTGATCCATCTGAAATGCCAGATTTCTTGAAACAATTCTCAAATGTTTGATCAGGGATGGCGTTCCAGGCTTTGTTAAGCATTGTCATAGCGGTCAAAATTGAAAACTTCAAAAGTCCATTTCCTTTATCCAACTGCTCAAGGTGCTTTTGGACGGCAAGCTTGCGGTATTTTGCTTTAAGCGATCGAATGACCCCTTGGTCCATTGGTTGGGTCATTGAAGTGGTGTTGGGTGGCAGAAAAATGAGCTCGACCCATTCAAGCTTCTCGACGTGGGGGTGGGCCGGGCAATTATCCACAATTAGAGCTATCTTTCTCTTCTTTTTCCCAAAACTGCGATCGATTTCTTTTACCCATTCCTCGAAGATTTCGGATGACATCCAGCTTTTCTGTTGGGATCTATAGCGACACGGAAGACTCTTTACCCCTTTGAAGCACCTGGGATTTTTCGACTTGCCAATAGTGAACATTTGGAGCCTCTCACCTTTTGCATTGCCAGCCGCCATTCCTGTAAGACGAACCTTGCTATGCTTTCCACCGCTACACTTCTCCTTCTTGAAATGATACGTTTTGTCCGGGAGGCAGTTGTAAAAAAGGCCGAATTCATCCGCATTAAAAATGTTTTCAAGCGGGTATCTTGAGAGAATGGTTGGTAAGGTCGTTTCGTTCCACGGCGCCGTCATTTCATCCGTAACCGAATTTGATTCCCCTGAAATCGTTTTGAAGGAGATTCCATACCTAAAAATGGAAAGAAATAAAGAAATAAATTCCCCGTTTTCATACAATGCAATGACATCTAAATTAGACGGCATAAGTTATTGTTAGCGAGAGTATTTTTTCTTTCTTTGCTTTGTGCCTTCTGTAAGCATGGCTGCGGAAAAACCAACGATTCAAGAGATGTTAGAAGTTGGTTCAATGCCAATAATCTTACTGAAGAGTTATGAAATTGAGGCATTTGTTATGGGGCACCATGTTTATAAAGAAAGATGGACACCAACTATCGGTGAACATTTGGATGCATTTATGCAGCCAAACAACTCAATGGATAAATACGCCGTGGCAACTTTTCAAAAAGGGAAGAAGCAAGTCATTGGACATCTCCCTCTTGGGAAATCTGGTAAATTTGCAAAGACAATTTTCTATTTTTTAAAAGCAAGCAAAGACAATAAATGCCAGGTGGAAATCGTCAGCAAAGTTGTAAATCAGAACGACGGTCTAGGAATGAAAGTGCCATCTCGTCTCATATTTACAGCAGAAGAGAAGTACCTCAAAATTCTTAAAAAAGAGCTGCCTGAATTATTGTAATAATTTACCAGTTTATTGAAGATAAAGAAAGTAAAGAAAAAAATTATACTAACCTTTTCTTCCACTTATCTAACCATCCTTCTGAAGCTTGAAATTTCTCCAATTTCAGTTCTTTAGCGAAGTACAAAGCCTTTTCTTTGATAAGAATCCCACTCACTGGTACATTTTCACTTCTGATACGAGTGAACCATTTAAGAACTGCCTGATTGAGTTGTTCGTAAGTGTTTTCTTTGAGTCGTTTTGATTGACCAGCATTTTGATTTTTGAATGCCTTGAAGATCTTTTCCTTGTTTTTCTTCCATGTAGATAACGTGTTGGGAGGTATATAAAAAAGTTTTGCCACATCTTTGTTCGTTTTCCCCTTCTCCAATTCAACCAAAGCTTTATATTTAATCTCTAGAATATACAAAATAGAATTATCTACGGAAAGCAGCATTTGAGTCTTCAAAAAGTATATGTTTCATAGTGTTTAAAAATGATTAAATGGAAATATCAAGTTCAAAATCAGCTGAAAAAGTTGTATAAAACTATCTCAGTCAGAAGGAGTTGAACAGGCTTTTGAAGGAACACACCGACGAAATTAATCTTTGTTTAGACAAATCAAGCAATCAAAGAATTTAAAAACTGGGTAAATTTATAATTCATTATTTTTTTCATTTTCTGTACCCGGATCTCAATTTGATATTGAACCTCTTGACTTCAACAAGACCAAACTACCCGAGTCTCACTTCTTTTATCTTCTCACATATGTCCACGATGCCGGCACTTCTTCTAATCTTATCGTAAGGTGGGTGTTCCAGCAATGATTTTCCCATAATCCATGTCAAGATTCTTATTTACCTTCTCGCCAAGCGATCCTTTTTCTTCTTTCTAATAGTCAATGTTTCTACTCCGTAAATCATAGCCTACCTAATAACTGTCCAATAAATTTTAACTTTCAACCTTGCCATCCTGTCGTACCAAACAATTCCATTCGCTTAAAGAAATTTTCTCCAAGCCGCCTGCACCCGATCTTGTACCTCCTTTTCACGTCCTTAAGTACTTGAACTGATCCACCTATTGCAATTCTACTTTCTATCTATCTACAATTCTGATATCTTTACATTCTTCGCACTTACTAAAATCTGGCTTCCCTGCATTCAATGTCAGCTCTTTTCTTTTCATTGATGTCTGCAATTTTTTAAAATACTCTCCAGGAGTTATTCTCTGGTTAAGGAAGTGACGAACCTACATGGTGGGAAATCTGCCCTGCCTTTTTCAGTCTTTATTCTCACATTTATGATATTACCATAACTGTGAGAAATGCAGAATCACAATACGTGATGTGAAGCACAAGATATATATATATATACATATAACAAAGTTACCTGTATATAGCAGCTCCCACAGGTTCTCTCTCCTAACAACCCTCATGAACTCATCCAACACAGTGATAAATAGGAAAGATCTGAGGGTTGAGCCTTGATGGATATCGGCACTGATCGGTAATGCCACTGATCTTCCTACATTTGACTAGGCTCAAGTTTCAGTTCCCTGATACATCTTTTGGACCAACTTGAGCAATCTTTCTGACATATTTTTCTCCTTAGGCTCCAGTTCACTGGCTCTCCAAATACTCTATCAAGTGCCTTTTAAAGATCTACGGAAATGGCATACAACTTTTTGTTTTCCTCAAGGGTTATCTCCGGAATCTGTCCTAAAGCAAACACTGCATCTCCAGTTCTATTTCCCCTCATAAAAAAAGGTTGTCATAAATCTTTGCTATTCTCCTCAGCTTTTCGTCAATTATTCTTTCAAACATTTTCATCGCGTGCTCTACGAGCTTGATGCCGCTGTGACTTTCCATTTCCTGGATATCCCCTTTCTAGTTGTAAATTGCTGTTACCAAAGTCAGTCTACAGTCCTCTGATATCTCCTTCTCTTGTAGGATCTGATTGAATAACCTCGCCAACCACTGCAAGCCTTCGTCACCCAGTGGGTAATAAAGTCAGTCAAGAGTTTCAATGTTCCCCTAGATTTTTCTTCCTTCATTCTATTTAACCTGTCCAGTACTCCTTTGGTTGGGGGTATCTTTAATTGATCCCTTGATTGACGGTTTAAGTCCTAGCTTCTCTGTCATTCTATACATTTAACAGTCTTATCTCTACTCTCCATTGTTTCTATTTGCTTTATGTCTTTTGCTTTATTATCCTTACCTTTGCTACCCTAGACACAGCTTTTTCTCACCTCTTGGTGTCCAGGTTCTTGCCCCAGCCTTTTTGTGCTTGTCATTTCGCATGTGCTACTAACTTTTTGCGGATGAACAAGCACTCTTATATGCTTTTTCGTGTTCCACCGCCAGCTTTCTCTCCATCCTTCTTCTTCGTAGGTGCCTTCACCAATTCAGTGTTAGACGAACAATGATTTGCTATCTTTCATGGTCGCGTGCTGAGTTCCATAGATGCCTCGCGAGATCCACTTCGTAGTTGCTCAGAAGCTGTTTCCGTTGCCGGCTGAGAAGTGCGCTTGTATTCGAATTTCCCAGAGAAACTCATGTCTTCAAGACCCTCTTTCCGTATGTTGTGACCAAGAAACTTCAATTACCACAGCTCAATCGTACGCAGAACCAGCCTTTCCATCCCAACACTTTGTAGTATGTCCTTGTTTGTGACTCGGTCCCTGTAGGAGACTCGAAACATCCGGTGATAGAACCACATCTCCACGGCAGGAATATTTCTTCAAGTTTCGACGTTGTCGGTCATGATCTATTTAGTAGAATCTCTGGCCACCGTAAACCTCACTGAAGTCATTAGCCTATTCTCCTACATACTCATTTAAATCGCATCCAATGATTAAATGTTCATTGCTTGGAATTTCCTGAGCCAACCCTTTAAATTCTCTCCCTCTTCTTATCACCTTGAAAAAGGACCTGTGGTGAATATGTACGACATGTAGCGAACCCTGTTTCAGTAATAGTTAGATTTTCGTAGCCCTAGCTACTTTGCCTTCATCTGTTATCATTATTAAGTGTTTCATTGTAGTACAGTTTAAAACCATATCCGATTTTATTTGCCTTTTCACCTATCATTTTCTTTCTTGAACATACATGACATCAACTGCTTGCCGTCTCATGCATTTGGATATTTCCATTCTAGGTTACCAATCTGATCCAGTCCGTCCTTTTGTCCTGCTAACTTCTGTAGCTGCAGAGGTGGCCTCGCTGGTACTCCTTATCCATTTGTCAAGTCAATAGACCTTCTCATAAAAAAACATGAAATCGAGGCTATGGTTGATAGATTAAAAATTAGAAAACAAACATGGCGACTAAAAAATCGTTAGGTAAACAATGTGCTGCTTATAACTGCTCAAATTGCAGTTACTTCTATGAAAACGGAGAAAGAAAAACCACTACATATAGCTTTTATAAATTTCCGAAAGATAAAAAGGCAATATCCACATGGTGCAATTTAATTAAACGACAAAATGGCAAAGACGGATTTAAAGTCACAGACTCTACATACATTTGCTCACAGCATTTTGATTCTACTGATATTCATAGAGCCCCAGGAGGAACAAGGCATTACTTAAAAAAAGGTGCTACACCTAAACGACATGAATGGAATAACTTTCTGGCAGATAGGCCCAGTAGAAAATCGCCATCGTGGAGACCTTCCCCTAGGAAGAAATGTAGGACAGGGGAAGGGGCAGTTCAACAGGTTAACTTTGACTTTGTCTGTGAACCCAGTTTGGAAACACATAATTCCATATTACATGAAGATGGCCATGATAGTCGTTCAAAAGACGAATTAATAGCTGAGATAAAAATATTGACTGAGGAAGTGAATAACAAGCACAGAAACCATTTTTTTGAACATGTTGTCTCTTCCGATAAATTGTGTAAACACTATACAAGTTTTCCTAGTAAAAATGTTTTACAGGCTGTATTTGATTTTATGGATCCTGGAGAAAATGGTAGAAACATTATTCTGTCAAACAGTAAAGATGCTAATGAAAATGAAAGCAGGGGACGAAAACGTTTATTTACACCAATGCAGTCATTTATACTGACCTTGGTAAAACTCAGAAGAAACTTTGGTACACAGCATTTGATGTATTTATTTAATGGTTCTGAAGGGACTATCATAAATACCATAAACACTTGGATCAATTTTATGTATGTTAAATTAGGATCTTTGAATATTTGGCCCGATATGATTACTGTAAAAAGGAACATGCCTGAGTCAATGAGAGAAAAATTTCCTAATGTAAAATGCATAATTGACTGTGTTGAATTTAAAATTGCAGTGCCTAACTCACTATATTTACATAAAATGATGTATTCTGACTATAAAAGTCACACCACTGTAAAAGCATTAGTTGGAATAGCACCTGGAGGTGGCTTCACATTTATATCATCAGTATATCCTGGCAGTATATCAGATAGAAACATCACAGTAAAAAGTGGAATTTTGAATCCTGACTTATGGAATCCTGGTGAAGAATTAATGGCTGATAGAGGATTCACAGTGGAAGATTATTTATCACCTCTTGGAGTTAAACTTATTATTCCTGCTTTTCTTCGTGGAAGAGACCAATTTTCTGAAACAGAGGTAGTCACAAGTCAACAAATTGCAAATGAGAGAATTCACGTTGAACGCATGATCCAAAGACTAAAATGCTATCATATTTTTGATCGAGTTATACCTTTAAACATGATTGGTTCTTTAAATCAAATCATAACAGTTTGTGCAATTTTATCAAATTTCCAGGATCCCATAATTAAAAAGACAGATACAACATAATTCCACTTAATATTGCAAAGGCATACTTTACACAATCTTCTTTTGGACAATGGCATCTAACATAAAATTAAAGTAAAAATCAAGTATTTTTTTTCTCATACCAAACCAATGAGCCTCATCATAGTTGACTCTGTCTATGACAATTCCTTTTGAAGTGTAAAAAATAAAATCACACCACGTTTGTGTAGTCAACCCCAGTTGCATTTGTATCTGGTCATAATATGAATGATTTTTATTGATTGTAATTTTTGAAGTTTGTTCATTGTAAATTATACATGGGTTGTTGGAAATGAAACATATATCTTTAGGATCGACTTTACTATATTCTTCTGAACATTTTACTTCCAGTATTCCAAATTCTCCATCTGAAAAAACTTTTCCATCTGGGGTAGCTCCTAGCACATAATTTGTAGCATCTAAAACTAACCCACATGTTTCAATAACAGTATTAAGTCCTGAAATTTTAATAAAATTTTCATAATGTTTAATAGCTATTGGTTCATGATATTTCCCATATGATAATTTGTACTGAATTGTTTTGTTTTTTTTAATACTCCCATCTCCACTGATGATATTGGCAGCTAATGTTTTACTTTTACTTACCTACTTCTCTGAGTAAAACAACAGGAATTTCTTTATTATTCAAAACTTGACCCATAATTGAGTTATCCATTATATTGTATTACGATGTAAAGGGAAATTTAATAAGAATGTCGTATAAAAACTAAAAACGTCCTTGACATGAACTGGCGAACTTCACCACGTTTTATTTTGAACACAACCATAGCCTCGCTTTCACGCAACTTTTTTTTTTGTGAGAAGGTCTATCGGGAGTAACTGACGCATGTCGTTTGCAGAAGATACTCCAGCTTCGTTGCTACTATTGTTATTAGCTTTGCTGATCTAATAAGTGAACACAAGGCAGAAGGGGTGTCATTTGACCCATGACTGGGGCCTTCGGAATAAAAGTACCTTCTCCTAGATATGTTGCCTTTCAAGGGTAACGAGACCCTTCACCTCATGAGCAACTGGTTTAGGTGCCAAAGGATGGCCTTTGCCCCTTTCTTTGTTGATGAAAACACTCTTGTGATGTGAACGCCAGGGACTTTACTTAATTATTAGAGGTTGTATTTTTCACACGTCATAAAAGGATATCCTGGAAAAAGAAAGGTCGTCCTCTATCCTGATGTCAACTCTAAAAACCTTGTAAGCATCTTTTTTGAGTTTGATAACCTCCAGTAAATATTCTGAAAGGTTGTTTTTCTCTGGGGAAGTCTGTGGCTGGGAAAGGGTAATGAAAACTTGAAAAAATGCTTCCAGTTTCACAGTCGTAGAAAATCTGCCAAAATACTGTTTAGTACAAGGTGCTGGAGTAGACGTAGACATAGCAAGTTTTTAGCCCTGAATCCACCTAATCCTTTAATACAATCAGAATATATTAGTTAGTATTGTTCACTTGGTAGTTAAGTGTTTTATATGTGTACCAAACGTGAGGTGGGCCAGATAGGTTTAGTTTTATCTGGAAAGAATGTGTTATCAACAAAACAAAACAGTTGCTCCCGCTGTCAAAAAATCGTGCAAATAGGTACGGGCAAAGCGAATTTTAAATCCCGTAACAGATTTAATAATATTGTTTAGCTTGAGTCTCTGGGTCAATACACAATAACTGAAGGCATCTTAGAATTGTTGCATCCAGAGGACTCTTTTACAAACTTCAAACTTTTGAAATAAAAGCTGTCTTAAAGAAAATTGGTTTGTGGAAACTTCTTTTACCTTGCTAAAAAACCTCCTACTGAATTATCTTTGTCGAGTACAACATTCTCAAATTTAGATGAACTAACAAAAATTTTCGCGAGGATGGGTTGAAGTGATTTCTTTCTTGAGCAGGAAGTCTGTAGAAGGGTCCAATAGTCGTGTACCTAAGTTTTAATTCCTGTGAAGCGTTTAAAATTCCTGCAAACCTAGAGAGATTCTTTTCTTCTTTTGTGTAAGGTCTTTTTGCTTTTCACTGAAAAATTGAGAACAATAGATCACATACCTTCTGTAAAAAAGTTTTCCAGTCTGACTCCCTACTAATACCGTATCAGTAATCAGGCATGCTACTAACTTGATTGACTAACCTAAGCTTTGTATGCTTATAAAATGTTTGAGAATTTGCAATTTCTGAGTGATAAAAAACTTTTCTTTGAAAAATTTTCTTTCCATTTTGGATTGTAATGTTACTAAAAAATAAAATGGTAAAGAATAGTACGGCAAGGTAGAATACTTTTTAAAAGCTTAAGAAGCCATGTGAAGTTAGTGTACTAAGGAAAGGCAAAACAGTCTACTTTCAATTTTGTTTTCCGACAAAAAAGCCAAATGTAAGAAATTATTGACTGTCATTAAATTTAGAAGTCCACAAAAACTCTCAACTTCTCATAAAATTAAAAACATCAGAGAAGAAGAAGCCATTTAAAATCTGGCTCGATTGAAATGTCTATCATTTTAAATCATCATTTTGTTAAGGTGGCTGATAATAACAACATTCGTATCCCGAAATCTTAAAACTTGGAAAGTCATTTAAAACAAATTTTGAGAATAAAATTTATTTATGATAATACTCGTTAATAACATTAATTCTAAAAAGTATTTTTAATGCATTTTATTTCACAGAAATAAGGATATTCGAAAATCCAAGTGTAAGTTTTGATGTTTGTATGGTGGTGGTGAACTATCCTCTCATTAGTTTACCTACTTGAGTTACTGATGAACTTTTCCACCATGCAAAACTTCATCTCTATATTATAGTATTTAGTATTTCTTATATCACTTGTACTGTTCAATGTACCTTAAATGTCACAATGAATAGTAAATAAATTGCAGGTTATTCATGAATTGAATGTGGATGAATGTTCATATTTTTCAAAAGCGACATGAAGAAAACATGGAACGCCACTTTTTCCCCATTTTTGTGGTAAAAAACCTTTCACTTTTGGTAACTTTTCATTAAGCTATCCATTTTAACTACCCTTGGATCTTGTAAATCCTTTCCAGTGTTCATTTTTGGTTCAGTTGGATTTTTATTTATTTACTTACGATCTATTGATAACCTATTTAAAGGGTACGACGAAATGCTAATTGACTGCATCATTTATTTTTATTAAAGTTTTTCTCAAATATAAAGACACCTGTAACAAGTAATTGACATGCAGGTATACCATGCAACCACCGGTTCTTTCCACCACGAGACCACCAAACATCACTGAATGTTTCTGAACCTAGGCCCAGCTCCTTTTTTATTTTCATCTCACGCAAAACAGCAAAAATGGCGTTTGGACGTACAGTTTACAACACCTTATTTCGACGTACGTCGACATTCTTCCTCACAATCGCAGTTGGTGCATTCGTCTTCGAAAGGATGTTTGACCCAGCGATGGATTCCATATGGGAAAATTTGAACAAAGGGGTGAGTTAAAGGAATAAAATTGTATCCGTTTTGAGCTTCAGCCATGGGTTTTGGAGCCGTGAAGTTACCGTTCATATTTTTTTTGTTGCCCAATGCCTGCCTAACGGCTGATAATTCACATACTTGGAACCTACCAGAGCACCTTCGTTGTACAAATTTTTATACTGAATATTTTAGTTGTGTTCTTGTAATAGTGACATAAAGAAACCAGAATACGAAATACGTAACTAGCTGCTGTCTAGCTGCTGTGAGGAGATTACTTTATTTACACATTTTCCGAGGCAAAGTTTTTTGCTTGTTTTGCCAGTAATTGCTATCGTGTTCGTCAGATGCACAATATACCAGTCTCACTCTTGAGCCTGTAATACATTTAGCTATAACTTTACGCCGTAAAATTTATGGTTAAGTTTAGTAATGCCCATTGCCCCGAGAAGCGCCGTAGGTTATTTAGCATAACGACACAATGACAGTATTTAAATAAAAGTTTTTAAGAAAATCACCGATAGACTCAAGCCGTAAGTAGCTTTAAGGTAAACTAAGCAGAAGAATGGCTATCATATTTCAGGTGTTAAGAGTTAATGTCAATTTTCAGTAAACATGTAAGCAGGCCAAGGACTTACCTTGTGAATTATTTTTAATTCTTGGTTATGTTCCGTTGAAAACCAATTAATTTCCAATGTTTTTCCAAAAGCTAAGGAGCTAAGTGTTATTACGAATACTACGTATTGAAACAATGCACCTATTTAACATACATTTTAGCGTTTTGGCAAGAACACCCCTATCATACAAAGGATGTATGCAGTGTATACACACACACAAACAATATATATATATACATACACGTATGTTTATGTGTGGATGTGGGTGTGTTCATTTTTATTACTTTTACAACCCATTTGATATTTTGAAGCCATGTAACTGATTATACCAACAGCACTTGTATTGTAAGCACATTTATTGTTATAATAATTGAAACAAAAGTTGAGAGGCATTTCCTTTCCTTTAAAAGTTTGTGTCTTATAATACATGGTAGCCCCATATACATCTAAATGAAGAGTGATACTGAATATTAGAATTATATATTTAAGTTTGGTTACAGGAACAGTGTAAATATATGACTTACAATGTCTAGCTCCTCATAGAAATTACTGTGGATTCAGTAGCCTGATAATTATAAAACTCTTGAGTTGTCAGTAGAGTTTTTTTCCCAGGCTCAAATCGAGATTAAAGGATTTATCATGCCAGCACAAGATCAAAGCCTGCAAACTAAAGAGTAAAAGTCATGTATTTTAAGAATGATAGAAGAAGAGAATTGATAAAATTAAAAATGAAACATAGTAAGCAGATTAGCCTGACTTGGTTTCAGCAAGATACCATTTTACAATAGATTTCAAGTATGAAGTTGCATACCTTGGGGAAACAATGGCCACATACTACATTCTACATTATTTTTAATGCATCAATATTTTTTTGAAACTAGAAGCTTGCAAAAGTTTTTACTGTCATTACCATGATAATCATAGCCATTATCATCATCATCATCATCATAATAGTAATATTTTGACCTTGGCATTGATATAAAAGTGAATCCAGTCATTGAGTTTCAATGTGGGTGAATGAAGTTATCCATTGTCACAACTACCTCCTGGCGACCCTTAAGCAAGGTGTAGCACCTGCCTGCTCTCCCAATGTCTAGAAATGCCTGATTGATGTCTTCCAGGAGCTAGTCTACCTTATGGGTAGATGGGGCTCTTTAGCAATAGTTGACAGTCCCCCTGTGATGATGCCACAAAGAAAAATACTGGTTATTGTGTCACCTTTTCACCACTTTCCCACTGTTGAATACAATTTCACATAATATATCATCCCACAGTGGCACTGATGAGAATAGAGTTCTTTGAAACTGTGGTATCAGTCCAGTAAGTGCCCCATTTTTTGACAGCATGGACCAAGTCATCATCTGACTACTGCTAAAAGAAGGTAGACCAAAGATTTGAATGTAGTTGTTATTGAGTGTTATTTTTAGAGTGTCTCAGTTGCAAAGAAGGAAAAAGAAATTGACAGTTTAGTCTGAGGCACATGGAATTAGAAGAGTTATTATTATGGAATTTGGCATCCAAAAGTGTGGTTTGTTGATTCTGAAAAGGGGAAAGGTTGTAAAGAACCAAGGTGTAAGGTCCCATTTGCAAATGAGGTTACCCTTTGCCACAACTACCTCCAGGTCACCCTTGGGCAAGGTGTGGCATCTGTTAGCCCTGGGTATGTGGAGCTCATTAGTCTTGGTTGACAGTCCATCTTGATAGCTACTTGAGTCAGAAACACTTCCCATAGACCAAGAGGCAATCCATGATCAGGCTTGTTCAAATAATGACCCTCTTGAAGTTTCACCAAAAAGTGAAAGTCCTAAAAAAATCAACAAAAATGGACATGGACAGAAAAGAAAGACATGAGGCTTACTTTATATCTATAATATTCCCCACAGGGGATTCCAACATGAATCAAACCTGTCAGGTATGGGGATAATGTAACCCAAATGCTAGGTTAAATTTGGATACAGTAGTAATAAATTAGCCAATATGCGTAGAAACATCCTATCAACCAAGGTTTTTTCAGAAATGGAAATTGACCAAATTAAGGGGAAAACAAGAGAGCATCATCAAGAACATGACACTGTACCTGCAACACCAGTGTGTTTGCAGAAACTTAATGAACATCCGGATTTATTTCCCAATAATGAGGAAGGGCCAAGTGAACTTAATGAAAATGATGAAGCTTATCAAAATCTCAAAGATGTTCTATTATCCAAATGGTTCAAAATTGCTGCAACAGATTTGTCTGATCATAAATCTCTACCAAAGATCCAAAATTCAAAAAAGAAACAAATTATCTCATCTAGTAATTAAGCAAATTCTTGCTGAAAATGAAATGGATCTTACCTCCTTAAACAATCTGTATGCATTGGCATTTGTTTCATCTGACCTGTGTGAATCTAAAATGAAAACTATATGCAGGAATGTCAACAAGAAGCCAGTTTGACAAGACAAAATCTGAAAACAGATAAATGTGCTGAGATCAGACATAGAAATCTTAATGAATATAGGCAGTTTTAACAAGTGGGTGAGGGAGTCTAAAACTGAAAAACTGAAATATAAATATAATATCACTCATGAAAGTGACCTAAATATGGTTGTTGAATCCATCAAACAAACCATTCAGGTAAAATCAGCTAGAATCAGACACTTTAAGAAGAGATCAAGATTTTATAAGGATAACAACTCTACTCTGCCAGCTCTGCCATTACCTACCAAAGGTAGAGTCTACCAGGCATGTGTACGTAGCAAAATAATGTATGGCAGTGAAACTTGGCCAGTGAAAGCTGAAGATGTCAGCCACATGGAGCGGAATGACATGAGAATGATAAGATAGATGTGCAACGTAAGTCTAAAGGACAGGCTCAGTTCTAATGAACTCAGAAGGAGATTGAATCTGGACAGTATTGACAGCTGTATGCAGAATAGGAGGCTTTGTTTGTTTGGTCATGTGGAGAGAATGGACAAGAATGCTTGGGCAAGTAGATGCAGAACAATCAAGGTGACAGGAACCACTGGTAGAGGAAGACCAAAGAAAACATGGGAGGAAATGATAAGGATGGATCTGAAAGAAAAAGGTGTCAGCAGAGACCTGGTGAAGGATAGGATAACTTGGAAGTCAATTTCAAGAAA
>RDPX01000180.1:2613615-2672567 GCA_003991215.1 Morbakka virulenta | reverse complement strand
CCTTAATCGCAACATCGAAATCAGAGAGTTAAACCAGGAGGAGGTGTATAAATATCTAGGGATCTCTGAAGGTGATTATATTAATAACTCTGCCATGTGTGGAAAAATACGTAAAGAAGGGTGAGGGTGAGGTCCATTCTTAAAAGTGAATTAAATGTCAGAAATCTTATTCATGCAGTGAACTCATTAGCCATTCCTGTTGATACAAAAATTAGAAAACTTACTGTACATTGCTTGCACCACCCTAAAGCTAATGTTGATCATTTATACCTACCTAGGAAAGAGGGAGGGAGAGGCATGATTCAGTTGGAGTTTTCACTTGTGACGTCAACCATAAATTTGTGTACATATCTTCATAATAATAAGGACTGGATACTTAAACTATTAGTTAAACATGAAAAGCCGAAGAAACTTTTCTCCATTTTAAATGATGCTTTCAAGTTCCAAGATATGTGTATAATTGAATCAGTCAATTTTCAACCTAAGGTCTTGATAGACAAACCCATAGAAATGGCAAGAAATGCCAAATTGAATCCAAAATCTAAAGGTCTGAAAATTCTTATGGAAAAATGGGGAAATAAAGCACATCATGGTCAATACCCTAATCAGGCCAATGACAAAGATATTAACAAATTTTAAACTCGTCGATAGTTGGCTTTGTCTGGGCTCAAATCCAAAACAGAAGTTTATCTTATCGCAGCTCAAAATCAGTGCCTCGACATGCAAAATTTTTAGGCCAATGTCTTAAAAACTGGCACTGATCCCACTGGTAGAATATTAGCATAAGGAGACTATTGATCATATAGTGTTTACTTACCCCATACAGGCCCCTACAGAATATCAAAAGTGCCATGACAGTCAGCCAATATATCCACTGGATGTTATGTAAAGAGTTTAAACTCCCTCATGATAAATATTGGTTGGAACATAAACCACTGTGTATAACAGAAAACAATTTTATCACAATACTCTGGTACTTCAGTATCCAAACTGGCAGAACTATTCAGGCAAACTGACCAGATATTGTCATTAAGAACCATCAAGATAAGCTAAGACCTGCTTCCTCATAGATATGAGCACTCCTGTTGATAGTAACATCATTAAATACATTTGAAAAACTTATTAAGTATAAGGATCTTGAAAGAGAAATCACAAAGATATGGCATGTAAAAACCACTACAATTCTTGTTGTCGTTGGTGCTCTGGGAATGGTATCAAAAAATTCACAGTATTATATTGACCAAACCTGGAATACATCTCTTTCTGAAATGCAGAAGATCACACTCATGGGTACATCACACATCCTGTGTAAAATTCTTTCTATTTAGATTGTAGCCTCATTATTCTTTCTGTTGCTTGAGATGCCAGGGTGGGACTTGTCACTGATCATATTTAAACAAAGCAAATTTGAAACATAAAATAATAATGATAATAATAATAATATGCAATGGTCATGTGGAGAGAATGGACAAGAATGCTTTGGCAAGTAGATGCAGAACAATCAAGGTGACAGGAACCACTGGCAAACATGGTAGGAAGTGATAATGATGGATCTCAAACAAAAAGGTGTTAGGAGAAACCTGGTGAAGGATAGGATAACTTGGAAGTCAATTTCAAGAAAGCGTCCAACACATGCTAGCATGTAAAATGGATGTTAAACCGAATATGATGAAGTTGATGATGATGAACTAGCATGACTTTATGGAAAATATTACCCTCTCTCACAAGAGCACCACACTCACTTCAAATAACATGAAAATTAAATGTGGAACCTTTCAAGGTGACTCCCTGTTGCCTCTTCTTTTCTGTCTCACTCTCATTCCTCTTTCAAAGATTCTGAATGATACAGGCTATGGATATAAGATATAGAAAAATAAGCCACCTGTTTTACATGGATGACTTGAAATTGTTTGCTCATAATGATGGTTGTTCAGTCATGACATTGGAATGGAGTTTGGGCAAGAATAGTGTGCAAAGGCAACTTTCAATCAAGGAAAGCTCATTGGTACTGAGAATATTGTTTTAGTTGATGTAATAGTGATGAAAGAACGTGAACAGGGAAGTACATACAAATATCTAGGTGTGAACAAGGGTGACAGTATACAGCATGCTACTATGAAGGAAAAAAATAGAAAAGAGTGTTTGTAAAGGGTGAGATCAATTATGAAAACCAAACTAAAGTTCAAGAGCCAGATTACTGCCATCAATACAGTAGCAATACCAGTTGGTACTTATTATTTTAATGCTATTAATTGGAATATGAATGAGATTAAAAGGTTAGATACAAAGTTAAGGGAACAATTAATGTGTAAAAGAATGAACAATCCAAAGTCAGATGTCAACAGGTTGAATGTTCCAAGAAACAAAGGAGGATAGGGCATGACCAGCTTAAGACCTCCTGCAAAACATTACTATTGGGCTCCCTGAATACCTTGGAAACACTGATGATTGGATGCTGCAACTTGCACATTCTCACAAAAATTCAAAAAAGTTTCACTCTATTTCTAAAGAATCTAATAATTTCTCTAGAGTATTGGAATTGGAGATTGAAAATGTGAATGAAGAGCTTACACCCACAACCATAGCAAAAAAGACAAAATGAAAAGAAAAAGATTGGGACTTAAAACAGTTTCTCTCTGCGGACCATTGTGATGCAAAGCAAAAATGCTGATGTTGATGGCAAGCCAAGCTATCAGTGGCTGACCAGCTCTGGACTGAAATAGGAGACTGAGGATTTTATACTTGCCGCACAGGATCAGAGTTTGTTCACCTGTAATTAGCAAGCAAATGCCCTTCATAATGGTGCCAATTCGAAATGCAGATTTTGTGAGGAAAAGCTTGAATCTATTGATCAGCATCTCTCTGGATGCTCAATGTTAACACCAAATGAATATGAGAACAGGCATGACAGGGTTGGTCAATACTTATATTGGAAAATATGCAAAGAGTACTCTATAGAAACCAACACACACTGGTACTAGTACCACCCTGAAGCAGTCACCTTAGGCAACAATGCTACTATTTTATGGGATTTTCCTATCCACACAGATCAAACAATTCAGGCAAAGCATCCCAACATTGTGATCAAAGATAAGAAAAACAACACCTGTGTCTTTATTGATATGAGTTTATGAGAAGCTTAACAAGTATAAAGATCTAGAAATTGAAGTTCAGAAAATGTGGCACTTGAAAACAAAATCTTGCCTGTAGTAGTCAGAGCATTAGGACTTCTGAAAAAAGGTACCCAGGATTTTCTAGACCAAAGTCCAGGAAGACTATCTCTTCAAAAAGTTCAAAAGATCATTTTGAATAGCACAGCTCAAATTTAAGGCTGCCGGTTAACAATGGCATCAGCTCCCTGAGCTTACTCCATCAACTGTTAACCCTTGCTGTTACACTTGCACAAGCTTCTCCCTCAGCTCCAAGGGTGTCACCAAGGTAGCAAACTAAGAGTCATTCCACCCACCCATAAGACAGACCAGCCCCCACTGGCAGCCAACCCGGTGTTCTCAGGGCGAGTAGAATGGCACTNCGGTAATGCAAGATCTTGTCTAATCTAGTCGTTCCAATGCTTTGGAGGCCTACCATGAGACCTCTTACCAGGAAACTCTTCCTTGTAAGCGCATAGGACGTTGCTTTGAGGACCTCTTTGTACTACATGGCCAAACCAATTTAATCTTCTCTGTTTGATAATGTCAATGATGCTTCTTTTTAGTCCCAGTGTGCTTTTGATGTGACTAATTTTACATTTGTCTAATCTAGTTTTACCTGCCAAGGTTCTCAGGCAATCGTTTTTGAAGACAGTTAACTTTTGCTCATCTTCTGTTTTTAGAGTCCATGTTCCGGCAGCATAGGTGGCTATCTGGACAATAAGAGCATTATATAACCTCAGTTTGACTTGATAGAATAAGTCTTTCCTGTTCCAAACATTTTTCTTCAATCTGCCAAAAGCAGTGCAAGCTAAAGCAATTCTGCATTTTACATCGCTGGATACATCTGGTACTAAAGGCCCAAGAAAGAAAAAGTCTTTAACATTTTCAACGGGGTCACCATAAATCTTAATTTCTTGGTCTGTCTCATTAGTCATCACTTTACATTTTGCTGTGTTTATCTTTAGGCATCATTTAGAGCATGCATTCTCTAGTTCTTGGGTAGAAAGCTGCACTTTTTCAAAAATGACTGATATTAATGAAGTATCATCAGCATATCTAATGTCACATGATACCTCTTTGTCGAGATAAAATTGGCTAACACTTGCAATTCCGTCCATTACAAATTCCAAAAAAACATTAAAAAGTGTTGGTGACAAAATACATCCTTGTCTGATGCCAACCTCGACTCTGAACCATTCTGTTAGCTTACTATCAATCATAACAGTGCATTTAGTGTTATCATACATATATTTTATGATATTCATTGTTTTTGCACTCACTCCAATTGCTTTCAGCATTTTCCACAGGGCATTTCTCCATACTGTATCAAAAGCAGATTTAAAGTCGATAAAATGAAAGTGTAATGGTACTTTTATTTCTTTAGCTTTTTCTATTATCTGCCTAACGATAAAAATTGCATCAATTGTTCCTCTTCCGGAACGAATACCATATCGGCTTTCACAAAGCTTATTGTCAATCTTTTAATCCGTTCCATGAGTATTCTTAAAATACTTTTACTAGTATTGACAATAGTGAAATGGCTAAAAAAATATAAATATAAAAAATATAAAAATATAAAAATATTGTATACAGTTTGGAGTAAACAAAACCATAAAACATGTTGCAGTGGTAAATGACTAGTAATGAATTCTAGTAAAAACACAGTACCCTCTATAGATACCCAATCATACACATTCTTGGGTTTCTGCATCAGTTTGTAAGCTTGAAACTGAGAATCAAACAACATGACAGGTGAAACCCATAATTCGAGGGAGCACTTTTTAATCATTGAATTGAAAGTTTTTCTGAGCTTTAAAGAGTGGGGTCGAATTAAAGCCAACTGCAGTGGCACTGCCTCCCATATGTGTATACCTTTATTTGCATATGACAAGGAAGAATAGAGTATTACTACTTTAAACCTTCCAGTGAATAGCCCGAACAAGATCTGGCTGCACATTGTAGCATTGTAAGAAAACTATTCAATCTTTCATGCAGATTTTTGTTTCTGCATGTTGGTATAAATTATGCACTAAAAAGTATTACATGACATGCTTAATGTCAGTCATGCAGGATAACAATCATACACATTAAAGCATAAAAGGCCTGCTACAGTGAAAAAAGCAATGATACTAGCATTAAAAGCTATAGAAAAATACTAATTAGGATGTTACAGGGATTATTTTATTTATTTCATTCTCTTTCTACTGCTAAAATTTTTTAACTTTTCCCAACCTTTCTTGCATGTGGCCATCAGTTGCCATCAGTTCTATGGGGTTCTATTAATAACTGCGCCTTGCAGCTTTTTTTCTAGAAAAAGACTGGGAGAATTATTTTGAAATCATTTTTCTTCCCATAGAAGTCTACCATACCCCATGCCTTTAGTAAAAGTTAAGCTATCGTTTTTATTTTTTGTATCCTTTGTTATTTGGGCTAAAGGAATTAGTTTGAACAGGTGATGTAACAATTATATAGTACAAATATTTGGTGGAATTTTTTTAATGGAGCAGTTATTTCACAAACTGGGTAAACATTGATTGATCAATTATCAGTTCTGGAAATTCAGTAATAAGATGAAATTGTGTTTTGTGTTATGCAGTCTATTCAGTGAAACACCGCTTTTCGTGGTCATGTTATTAGTTTGCATTTTCTAAAAACTTTTAAGGGCATTTTTTTGACGAAGTAGATTTTAATATTAAGACATTTTGGATACAGAAAATTAAAACCTTTTTGTGTTGTCGAAAGTAAGAGGTCAGTCAATTGCATCAAAACCAGCTTTAAAAGATAATGTAACTCTTTTAGATTTTGGTTGTAACAACTAACATAGTTGCAAAAAGTCACAGCTTGTCTGTATTGTGCCTGAAACATTATTTTGTTTTAGGTGTTTTGATTTAAATTTTTTTTTTATTATTATTTTGTGGTTGGACCTTTGTGCCTCATCATGTCAAATTTTTATTCAGAGTAACCTAAGGATCTTAAATAGACTTTATTTGTGGTTATTATGGAAGGACCCAAGTGCTAGTGAAGAAGCCTTCAAGGAATATTGAAAAATGGGTAGTGAGAGCAAAGAGAGGTAGGAATATATTGAACAAATGAAAGTTTATATCAGAATGGAGGCTACAGAAAATGCAGGTATACAAAGCAACAACTAATGTGCATATTAAAGGCTTGGAAAAAAGATCAATGTATTAACGTGTTCCACTGAAGTTTGCCATCAGTAAACGTTGCCTGACACCACTGAACATGGAAAATAAATTGTTATTAGTGATAATGAGAAGAAAGAAGCGATGTAAGGGCGAAGTAAGAATAGGCCTATTTTACTCGGCAAAAACAAAACCCTTAAATTGGATGAGTGGTGGCTGGTTCACAAAAGGGAGATAATAATCATACTAAATACTTCTAAAGTTGTACACACAATTGAATAGACAAAGAAAATGAGCCTTCTTGAATTAGATACAAGAATCGGAAGAACCCCCCCCCTCCCTTTTTTCTTATGCTAATTGTAAAAGGATACCTAGTGAGGTAGTACTTGTTATTCGTTTGTCTAAATATTTTTAACCCAGTACTACTTATGGATTTTGAAATATTTGAAATGTATTTTGTACCATTAATTGCGTTCATTTAGTATTTTGTAATTCTTTTGTTACTTTGTGTGTTCCCATCGTCGCTTTGTGAGAATTTCAACTTGATTGTTTTCTTTCATTAGCTAGAACCTACTGAGTAAAGTTCTCTTTTCTTCATCCACAGAAATTATGGAAACATATCGAAAAAGAGGTTGAAGCACGAGCTGAAGATGCATCATAAGCAAAAATATCCAAACCAAAGTGACAATATTATTAGCAAATGTATTAATATTATGGATGGACTTTGTTGCATATTTGTACAGTGTATTATTTTATATCCTGTAACGGCAAAGCGCATTTCTGCAGAACAAGTACACAATGAAGCGTAAAACGTAGCACTGTTGCTATATAATGTGTTCAAAGTTAACAATGNCAAGCAAATGCCCTTCATAATGGTGCCAATTCGAAATGCAGATTTTGTGAGGAAAAGCTTGAATCTATTGATCAGCATCTCTCTGGATGCTCAATGTTAACACCAAATGAATATGAGAACAGGCATGACAGGGTTGGTCAATACTTATATTGGAAAATATGCAAAGAGTACTCTATAGAAACCAACACACACTGGTACTAGTACCACCCTGAAGCAGTCACCTTAGGCAACAATGCTACTATTTTATGGGATTTTCCTATCCACACAGATCAAACAATTCAGGCAAAGCATCCCAACATTGTGATCAAAGATAAGAAAAACAACACCTGTGTCTTTATTGATATGAGTTTATGAGAAGCTTAACAAGTATAAAGATCTAGAAATTGAAGTTCAGAAAATGTGGCACTTGAAAACAAAATCTTGCCTGTAGTAGTCAGAGCATTAGGACTTCTGAAAAAAGGTACCCAGGATTTTCTAGACCAAAGTCCAGGAAGACTATCTCTTCAAAAAGTTCAAAAGATCATTTTGAATAGCACAGCTCAAATTTAAGGCTGCCGGTTAACAATGGCATCAGCTCCCTGAGCTTACTCCATCAACTGTTAACCCTTGCTGTTACACTTGCACAAGCTTCTCCCTCAGCTCCAAGGGTGTCACCAAGGTAGCAAACTAAGAGTCATTCCACCCACCCATAAGACAGACCAGCCCCCACTGGCAGCCAACCCGGTGTTCTCAGGGAGAGTAGAATGGCACTACACCTTGCTCAAGAGTGAGCTGAAAGCAGTTTTGGCAAAGGCAAAGCCTTCTTGAATTAGATACAAGAATCGGAAGAACCCCCCCACCCCCATCCCTTTTTTCTTATGCCAATTGTAAAAGGACACCTAGTGAGGTAGTACTTGTTATTCGTTTGTCTAAATATTTTTAACCCAGTACTACTTATGGATTTTGAAATATTTGAAATATATTTTGTACCATTAATTGTGTACATTTAGTATTTTGTAATTCTTTTGTTACTTGATGTGTTCCCATCGTCGCTTTGTGAGAATTTCAACTTGATTGTTTTCTTTCATTAGCTAGAACCTACTGAGTAAAGTTCTCTTTTCTTCATCCACAGAAATTATGGAAACATATCGAAAAAGAGGTTGAAGCACGAGCTGAAGATGCATCATAAGCAAAAATATCCAAACCAAAGTGACAATATTATTAGCAAATGTATTATTATTATGGATGGACTTTGTTGCATATTTGTACAGTGTATTGTTTTATATCCTGTAACGGCAATGCGCATTTCTGCAGAACAAGTACACAATGAACCGTAAAACGTGGCACTGTTGCTATATAATGTGTTCAAAGTTAACAATGGATTGGTTATGATAGGACGAGTGAAAAAATTGTGCCAATAGATCAAATTTTTTTTTCGTTTTTAAATGTTACCTTTGGATCGAAACTTAAAAGAAATGCTCATTTTCTTTATGGGTATCATGCTTTCTGTTTCACTCTAAGACGGTGTGTTCCCCGAGGTGTCAACTATTTTTTAGTATAAATATAACATAACTAAAGCAGATTATCTGCTTGTTTTTGACATTCCTGCAAGCTCCTGTTACTTACTATTGCATTGTTACAACATTTCCACAAAAACAAGCACCCATTTTGAACTCTTGTAAAAATCGCTATGCAAAGGCTTTCTATGTTATGTTCACGAAAGCATGTGAAAAAAATAGGACGAGACATCCCTGGTAACTTTCGAGGAGCCGTGGCTTAATGGTTAATGCAACTGCACCGAAACCAAGAATTCCGGCTTCGATTCCCCGAGCGGGCGACTTTGGAAATTCACAAAAACCATTGGTTGGCGTCAGGAAGGGCAAGAAATTCCTCACTGCCAAACCCAATTCCCTGTGAAGGGCACCGCCTGAGCCTCAGTAACTGGAGAAAAATGACGTTAAAACCAAAAAAGAATCCCTGGTAACTTTGAAACTTCGCTAAACCAAGCTATGGCTTTTCTTGCTCAGAGTAAACAGTTAAACCACTTATGAAAAGACCTTTTTAATTTGCATGGCTATACATTCTTCCCTAATCTTTCCCGGGATGGTTACCAAGAATCTAATGCTTAAGCTGTTTCTCCGTGAGGTTTGATCATTGTACTGGTCAAAGGATCATATTTATGCGCATCAGTTGCGCATGTCACATCGATCTAACGTCGGTAGACGTAGTATTTGCTGTCGTCATTGCCAAAGGAAGTGCTATGATTGATAGACATTTTTGAATGTATGACTTGGTGCCATATCGCCTGACTCACTTATTACAACAACTTGTGCCAATCCTGTTAATTGTGGACAAACAACTAAAACTTTGGATGATCATAGCATCTTTTCACGAAAACAAGACTTAAGAAGACCCAGTCTATTTGCCAATATCACCACTACAAATGATATGACATCCTTTAATTGATCTCGGTTTTGTTCAGCTCTAATAAATGTTACAGCTATACAAAATCTCGTGATGATGATCTTACCATGAAAATGTCCATTTTTGTCGTTACATTTGTGTGAAATGAATTCGAATTCTAGGAAATGTCAGAGTAAGGCAAAGAACAGTCCTGATTGTATTTCATTCCTAGAGGCAAAAATGGGCAACATGCTCTATACTTGGACACATACATATTTTTGCATATGCCTGTATATGAATATTGAATACATACCCTTGTTGGCACGAAATGTTCATATTGTGTGATTAGGATGCCTTTAGGACGTCCATGCCCCTCAATCCCCCCCCCCCCCCCCCCCCCCTTGTAACCCCCCCTTCAATCCCTGACTCACCAACCCGCTTACTGTAACGCGTAAACATAATACAAAAATCTTTCCACCTGTTTGTNAGAGGCAAAAATGGCCAACATGCTCTCTACTTTGACACATACATATTTTGGCATATGCCTGTATATGAATATTGAATACATACCCTTGTTGGCACGAAATGTTCATATTGTGTGATTAGGATGCCTTTAGGACGTCCATGCCCCCCAATCCCCCCCCCCCCAGTTGAGTAATTGGAATATCACATTTAGTGTAGGATATCTACAAGCGCTGAGTATAAAGTGTAAAACTATTAAGAAAATTTTGCTCTCCGTTTGTGACCCATTGTATACCAAAACAGCTTTATGGCATCGCTATGTCTCAGATATGTCGCTTACGATGTACATGCGACACCTATGTTCTTTTGACACTTCTTTGACTGTTGACGGGAAGGCTCCTTTCGGAAAATATTTGTAGCAGCGTCAAACCAATTGCTGATAAATATTTTTCGTACACTTACTATTACGTTGATCCGAAGATGTTGATCCTGTAAGTTCGTTTAACTTCAAATGACAAATATTTGTTTTTGTCATAGCTCCTGTCTCACTATGGTTTGGTAAATTGTTTCTTTCTAGATATCAAACAATAAGAGGAATCTGAATCGATAGTCACGACCCTAATGATTTTAAAATCAATTGATTTTGAGGGTGGCAGCACAGGACCTTTTGGTATCTTCCTCCCTTTTATGACTCAGCACCAGAGCAAGATTAACCTTGGATCTGTACAGTAGTTTCAGAAACGTTGTTGCGATATTCTTTATCCACAGAAAAGGCTTTTTTCTTCTTTTTATTTATCAGTCATTTGGAAATTGCTTTCAGTGTTGTCCAAGATTTGAATAAGAAATTAATCAAATAAATTATTTTTTCCGCACTTATTGGAAATTGTTGAAATGTTTTTGTTAGTTTTAACTCCACTCTACTTCGTCAAAATGACTCCCAATTTCCAATTTGTTATTTTGCTCTAATGACACGATTCTATAAAATATTGATGCGAGGGCAAACCACTGACAAGGTAACAAACCACACGTTAGAAAATGATTGCGTTACCTTGCACGTGCCAAACAACTCGACCGACATGTTTCAAATGCTCGACCTGAACATCAATAGTCAAGCTAAGCAGTGTTTAACCGGAAATTTTGAAGAATGGTATGCCCAAGAGATCACCAAACAACGTGATGGTGGAAGCAATATCTACGATGTGAATGTACCGTTGAAATTATCCACCATTAAACCCATCCATGCCCAATGGTTGATTTGCCTTTACGATTATTTTTGTAACAACAAAGAGGTGATCGTTAATTTTGAAATGGCTGGTTTGAAAGAGGCATTGGAAATTGACTTATCTCCCGAAAACCCCTTTGAAGACATGTTGTAATTATGTAACAAGATGTTTGTAATATAAGAAAAACATTCGGTTTGAACAAAATTTTTGGATCATAATGTATTCAACTTTTTCATCTTCTTTTATGTGGTTAACTCTCTCAAATTAAACTGTCAATTACAAAAACCAGCACGAGGTTTTTTGGTTGATTTCAAAGTAAAGGGACATTTTGTTTGTATTACGAAAAGATATTAATCATGGTTCTGTTATTAACTTTGATTTCGAACTGTCTGAAAATTTTAACTTTTTAAAAATTATATTGTAAAATTTCCGCCGAAATTTTTGACGCCGAAGTTTTTTGTATTCAATGTACTTGAAACTCGTCTTTTCCATGTTCGTTGATTGTCCATTGATTGTCACACAAGATTTTCCTATTCAGGGCTTTAGCTACAATCTCTTTTCCCATTCATCTTTACTTCTCTTTCTGAATATTGTAGGTTTATAAATTTACTTCTTTTTTATTTTTAAGCTGTCGTGCTGTCACTGTAGAGGTTGACAGCTATTTCAGATCCTAACGAGATATCATTTCATTGCAAGAATTTTTAATTTGGTCAGCCTCACTAGGGTTAATTTTGCCAATTTTCTGGATATGTTACTTGGGATTCAGTCTTTCAAGCACATGGGCTTCTTCTGATAGGTGAAGTACCATACCAAGACAAAATGCTACTGAAATCGTTGAATTCCGAAGAGAAGGCAGGAAAAAAACAAGCATATTATGAGTTAACTTTAGACTTAAAAACATTGCTGTGATGTGTTTAAGGAAGCACTCTAAAGCCAATAAATTCCACAATCGAGATGTCTGAGGAAAAAACTACTTTTTTTAGAAAGATTTGGTACATTGAGGGGCAACAACTGCGTAAGGATGAAGATTTTCAGAGAAAGGAGTCTCCCAAGATATAACCTATCAGCTGGTGCCTGCGAGGAAAGCTTATCAAAACACTTGCTATGATACTACCTACACTTGCTATGGTACTATGGTACTTGCTATGGTACTACCTACAGCAAAGACGAAGACAAGACACATTTAGTGGATGAAACAAAGGTTGAAAAGTTACTACAAGAACGTGGACCAAGCAAGTTAATAACACGACTCTCAACTCGATTAAGAACATCAAGATAAGTTGAAGGAGCACCTGTCCAGATATGAGAAGAGTACTTAATCCAGAGATAAATGGTAGGTTTTATAGATACAAGATGGCCTCAAGCGTAAGGTGCTTTCTACCACGATACAAGGAACCTTCCTTTTCAGAAGTAGACTGACCATTTGATTGAATATATGAGCCTCAAGAAAGACCTGGAGAAAATGACATACGAAGCAGTCTCGTCGATAAGCATTACTCAAGAGAAGAGAAGGAGCCATCTCACCGCGGTAAATCTCACATTCATTGTCCAAAAAATATTGGTTATAGCTAAGGGCTCAGTTTTATGATAAGAAACCAAAATCTTATCACTTTGCAAACGGAAGTCCGGCATAAAAATGCTAGTGTTCATTAAAGAGAAATTGGTGGAAAACAAATTAGCAAAAGGAGCAGCATCTCTAAATTCAGTGAAAACTGAACCATCAAAATGTGGAGGAATAATCACTTTCCAGGAATCAAAACGCAATTGCCAAAATCTCGACTTCCAAGTCTTGGGAAGAAACAGATTCACAATCCCTCTCTGCATATCAAAATTTTGTATCAGCAATCACCTTGTTGCATGCATTGGTAGCCCGTCTGAAAGAAAACCAAGATTCATCAATCCATGTCAGGCATGTCACATCTTCCCAGTGATCCTGGTATTGTTGATGATAGCAAATTTATGGACAAATTCCATGAAATGATGCCAGCACAAGAAATGTCAAAGCTATCTCTTCCGTATATTTTTCACCTGAAAGTCACATACCAAAAGGCAATGAGAAGTCTTGAACGTCGACTAAAAGCAAATATTCAAGAAAGAGACGGTGCACGAACTTCTGTGCAACAAAACAATGATGAGTGGGTTATTATTCTTGCTACTCCCCCAGTGAAGTAACCACAAATACACAAGCGCAACAAGGTAATTTGTTGTTAAAGAAGGTAGCACAGATGCTGGGACAAAGAATATTACACTACACGTTGTAGAATATTGGAAAGTAAAAAAATGGTTTACAATCAATGTTACTGATAGTTACTGAATCTTATCCAACATCAGTGAGTTACTTTGAGCCATGTTACAGAAGTAATTCATGTTGCTTAAATAAAACAAAATTTGAAGTGTGTTTGAAAGACATAATGGGAATAGAGCAGAACCAACAATAACTCCTGACGGCAAGAAGCAGTTATTTTACAATTTGCCTAACTGTCTAATCGTGTAGATTTTAGCTGAAGAGATTGCTAGTTTATAATTAAATTATCGTACTTTCATATACAATGAATCTCTTGATATTTTTTCAAACTCATTTTGACTTGTTTGCTGCATTGAATGTTATTTGAACAAAGCATAAATATCTTTATTAAAATAACCTTCATTTTGGTCGATAGCCATTTTGCTGGCACTCTACGGGACAAAAGGCGCCAGAATAAGAAAGCTGAGAGAAAGCTGGTTTTTTTCATCAATACTGAAAACAAAGAAACGATCAAGAAAGCCTTTCAATTTTTTTAACAGGCTGAGGAAATTCCACGACTTTTTGTGTGATAGTGGAGAAAATCTGGTGACTGACTATCTAAAACAATTGTAAATTATAAACAAATTTTATATATATATATATCTATCTATATATATATATGTATGTATGTGTGTGTGTATCAAGCCAAGCTTATCGTCACTAAAAACGCTGGTAAAAAACAAAGTCAAAACAGAACTGACAAATCCTCTATTGAAAAACACAAATGTGAAGACTAATACACGTAGTTTTTTGTTTTCAGAAACTAGCTTAGGTCCGGCCCCAGTACCTGAAAAGTTTCTTAGAAATTCGGTAACTGCAGTAGTCAGTTTCTTAACAGTTCTTAAATCTTGGAAATGGGGAAAAAATATTTAAGGGAGAAAGGGAGTGCAATTCGACCTGGAAGAAAAAATATGTTTGATATGGCAGTACCTCTTTCGACAATAATTACAGAAAGGAAAACCCAAGCTATTCAACAGTTGTGAGAAGTTTCTAGTCCGACAGGTATTCAGTGGTGACAGTTACTTAATTGTCAGGGTATTCGAGCACTAATTTCTTAAAAGAAAAAATTGTATGAAGAGAAAAATGTTTTTTGCTTATCGCAAAAAATCGACTTCGAAGTCCTATATGATGTGCAATGTTCCTTATGTTCTGTAAAGTATCTCTTTTTGGAAGATTCTGATTACAACTGACTCACCTTCACCGCTGTGAAGGAAACGGATGGCCAGCTTCTGGATGAATCCTGGCTACACGGTTAAAATGGACTAGTATTTTTTTAAAGATTATCAAGAAAAATGCAAAATTTTGGATGATAACTCTTACAAAAACCTTCAAAGTTGCAATGCCAGCCTTCGATATGATTATTTGTACCTGGCATTTCTTATACTAAGTACAGTCATGAACAAAAGTTTAAGATCAAACAGTGAAAAGAGCCAAAATTTGGGTATTGCATCAGATTGCATAAGCCAGATGCCCTTTGAATGGTATCTTATCTGCTGTCAACACCTCCTTCTGGTTTTTGCCGATTTTTTGAAATTTGGAGAATAGCTAAAATGGGACGAAAAAGGTCCTTGACGGCCGTTCAGAGGGCCCAACGCATAGCCCTAAGCAGTCAAACGTTGACAGAAAGCAGCTTTTTGAAAAAATTGAGTGTCAGCAAGTCAGCCGTGCATCAGGCGATCGTCAAGTACGAAGAATTAGGAATCTACGAGGATCGGAAGAATGGAAGACCTAGAAGCACCACCCAGCACGGTGACATCTTGATGAAAAGGATGATCCTTAGGTCTCCAACAAGTTCCATGAAAAAAATCAGGGCAGAACTACTGCGGATGCAAAGTGAGTCAAATGACAGTTTCTTGTTGTTTATCGAAAGAATTTAATTTGAAATTCTACCAACTGGCAAGAAAACCGCGGGTTACACCAACAATGAAAGTCAAGCGCCTGGCATTTGCATCAAAGCATCGCCACTGGACGAATGCACAGTTGGACAGGGTACTATTCTCAGGCGAGCCTATCCTACAATAGTTCGCAGTTTGCAAGCGCCACTTCAGGGAACTAGCTGGCAAGCGATATGATGATAAATATACGATATCAACGATGAAACATCACCCAAGTCTGATGATTTGGGGGGCAATGCCTAAGAACGGGGTCGACGATCTCTACTTTTTGACCCCAGGAACCATTATGAATAGACCGCAGAATGTCGAGTTGTTGTCAGACAAACTCAAACTCCACATGGAAGCCCATGAGTGCAATATTCTCATGCAGGGTGGAGCGGCATGCCATCGTTCCAAAGTTGCAACCACGTTCCTGGCTGCAAAAAAAGTCAAAGTCAAAGCTCCAGTGGCCGGGAAATAGCCCTGACCTCAACCAAATTGAAAATTTGTGGATGGTATTGAAGGATAAAGTGTAGGAACAACAACCGTCAGCTGCTCCAGAGTTGGCTAGAGTGATAAAATAATTCTGGGTTAGAGAAATCTCGAGTTCAATAGACAGTATGCCGAGGCGTAAGGAGGTTGTGATCAGAAACAAGGGAGAATATACAAAATATTGAATTTTGGACAATTGAATGATCATAGATAGCAAAATTGCATATAGTGACATATTTTCTGTGCAGTATGAAGATTTTATGAAAAATAAAACTAATTGTCGTGTTTAAATGCGATGATATGGTCATTTCCATGAAATTTTGAGCTTGGTCTTAAAGTTTTATTCATGACTGTACAATGCTGCATATTCCATATTTGTATCGAAAACCTTGAAGTAGGCAATGCACGTATTCTTAAAATAATCTAGCAGTTGATCTACTAAATCTTTATAATTTTGTCTAATTCAGTTTCTAAGACGTTCAGACTTTTCAATGACTTGATCCGGTGGTACGAACGCAAGAGCTGAAATCATCTGCAAATCAAGAGAAAGTTCAGGATCTTCAGTATAGCGCTGTTGCATCACAATTGATTGAATATTTTCCCCAAATGTTAGATGAAAAATGAAAGAAACAACCACTTATCTCCGCATTTGAAGAAACTTGTGATTCTGTGTTTATTGGGGCCATTTAAAATTTAAACTGAATTGTTGATGGAGCGTATTCTTACAGTACATTGAAGAATCTATCGTGAGTTAACCTTGTTTTATTTGGGAGTAAATAAAAAATACAGAAAATTGTGCACTCACTGGACAAACACTAAATGTGCCTTACAGAACCAGTACTCAGCAGTGAATAAAAGTTCAACTGTCTGGTCTATTGTAAATATAAACATCCTGTCATCATTTTTTGGACCACTGTTAACTAGCAAGAATCTCTCCCCATTTATGGTCCGTTCGTATAGTATAGGAAGATCCAGGGTTGCTCTCCTTTCTATAGAGCATGGCGAGCATCCCTTCTTTGAGGACGTACTGTCCGTTTCAAGTGCTCGATCCTTGGTAGATTTCCAGCAACAGCTACAGAAACTGTACCCAATCAGTTTAAACATAAATGGCTTGAGGATTTTTGCGAGAGTTCTCAGCACGATCTCAGATTCTGCTCTGTACCTTGTCTAAATCAACTTTAATGGCAGATGGTAGATAAGTGTGCTCGTGGACACAAGTTTACTATTTTTAAAACCTGTCTATAGGAATTGTCTCTGCTGACAGAAACAAGATACTGTTGGCAAAATGTCAGGTATTGAAAGAGGCAGAAATTTTCCAGCAAGATTCCTACATTTATCAAATTCGAAACAGTGTCAGGGAACAACAGTATTCACACCAATGGAAACGTGTAAATGGACTGAATGCCCGGTTTTTAAACAGAGGTTTTTATTGATGATAAGCGATATATATATATCGCAATAAAAGTAAACTCCCTACAAAGACATTCGATAATATTCACAAATATTTTCCAAACAACAAACTCACATTACCTAATTACTTAGTGCTTCACCCCACAATTCAATGGAAACCAGTAGCTAGGGACATTGCTTTTAAGTGCATTTACAATTTACAAGTTACTCCTACAGGCTATTGAAAACATCAAATTAAAGAAATTAGCTGATATAGCAACCCTTTAATTTATTAACACCTACAAACTACTTATTTTAACTTTTTTTTTCTTTAGTCCGTTCCGCCTTTTACACTACCAAGACCCCTACAATTGTCTAACGAAGATGACCTTTGTTTTCGCAAAACCAACTGAGAGCAAAACAATTCCTTTTCTTGCTTCATGTGCTGTCACGTGGAAAATGCACAAACACAAACAACATTGAGCAACACCGCCTTCCTTTTGTTTGCGTTAATAAAATTTTTAAAAACTCTTTGTTTGTCCCTGTCAGAACCAGGAATTATCTTCAATGATCAACCTTGCCGAGCCAGACTGGTTTCATGAATCAAAATGGTCGAGAGGTTTCTGAGAAGGTAAGACATGTTTGCTTTTGTAAGAGTAGTATTCTCATTGTACTCCACTTTGTTAAGTATTCGATACTTTGAAAATAAATTTTTCCTTTAACAAATCAACGTCTACTTGAAAATGGAAATAGAACACCATTTCATCAACTGAGTTCGCATAGAGCTAAGTTTACCCAGTTACCAAACCTTTTGTTTACTTGCTTTAATGTACACAAGTTGGCACGTTAAAAATATACTGCAGTAGTATATTTTGAACGTGCCAGTAGGATATTTATATGTCGCACCAAAAAAATAGATGTCTATTTAGCCATCAGAACCCACTGAAACGTGGCACGTCACGTGACTTCAACAGATCGACTAATGAAATTTTACTTCTGCAGGGAGCGGTAAAATAGGTTTTTATTTATTTTGCTGGGCGCCCCGGCTAAATAGAAGCTGCCGAAAGAATAACAATAATAATTGCCCACTCCAGAAGATATGTAAAGAAATCTGTTTGTTTTTGCTTCAGTTTTTCATTACCCCACCCCTCAATTAACTTGGTCCTCGCGCCCACTTCCTGTATCTTTCTCCGGTTTCTCTCTCATTCTTTCATCTCCGGTTTTCCTCAGCCCCTTTCTTCTTTTCCTGGCCGCCCCAAAACAACTGGTCGAAAAATGGTGAAAGTGGAGCGTAGGAGGACCTGAAACTCTGCACACCGGGCAGAAAGGTGAAGAAAGGATGAAAGGTGTTCAATCCTTGTGTGCCAACTGACACAGAGAGTTAAGGTAACGTTTCCTCTTTTCCTCTCCCCTTCTCTTAGATATTTCCAGATACTTCTCCCATCGCCAGGCTGTCGATGGGAGAAGTATCTCTCGAAGCGTAGCTCAGAAAAAGCTCACGACTCAAGACATGATAAAGCTCTTACATCTTTGGGTACTTATGTTGATTTCTCCGTAGTTTTCATTGATAATGCCACTTAAATACAGCACTTTATGTTAATCGCGACGTCATCAAAACAGCCACTGGCGACAAAGACAGGCAACTATTGATCAAGTTTAGGAGTAATATCTGATAGAAGAATTCCTGTGATGCTTAAAGGATGAATGAAAAAATTAGTAGTTCGACCGACTTTAACGTATGGTTGGGAAGCATCATCACTGAAGAAAATAGAAGAGACGAAGATGCTCAGATGGATGTTAGGTATTACAAAGCCGGATAAAATAAAAATGAACACCTATGGAGAACAAAAAAGGTGATACAAGCGACAAAGAATATATAAGATACAAGAAGAAAAATTAAGATGGTATGGAGACCTCTTAAGAAGAAACAGAGAACATCATGTAGGCAAAAAAATAATGAAGATGAATATTGTTGGAAATTTTCCATAAAAAATTGATTTAGAGGAGAAACAGATAGATGTAGAAAACGCCCAGAAGATCAGATCCACGTGGCAGAGACTCATTAAAAATAGCGACCCCTTGTAAAGGGAAGACCAAGAAGAAGAAGGTTTTGTTTCCAAATATAAGCTCCAATATCTGAAAATTTTAAATATATGGGTAGTTAATTGTAAAATGCACTTAGTGAGTACTTTATAGGAAGCTTTCGAAGCTTACAGCAAATCGTACATACATGTTTATTGTGTATAGACCAGTGGCGAGTGGTTTATAAGGGCCACTGAGACATCTCTTTACGAAATTTGCTCAAGAAATCGGTTTTTACCACTGTATATGCTTTGACTGTGTTACATTTTATTTGTATCCATTCATAGAGACTTAATGCATACGTTTAGAGGCATTTAGCACTCAGTAAGGTTGTGTTGATATTGTGCGTCTTGTAATTTTTGCTTCCTCCCGTATAAATCTGAGACACTAGCAGAGGAACCCAGCAGTACCTTGAATATCTGGTAAAGGGGTCAAAATGATTTCATATGATTACTTCTGAAATTGAAATCTGATTTGATCCATCGCAGTATTTTGAGCGTCGCCAAGGAACTTTTCTTAAATTCATTTTTAGATCGTAGTTCTCTATCCTAGGAAATAGACCCCCCTTGAGCTTCATTTGCCCAAGCCTGCAAAGGAGCCAGACACCAAATTTAAGCTTTTATCAGTCCCCGGTTAAATTAATTTTACAATGATAGGTTTTTGCCTTTGATAATAACCAGAGGTACTCAAGTGACCACCATTTCAGCCCAGTGGTCATCTTAGCAGTTACGTTAAAAAAACAAGCAGCCCACGTCCAGTGCTGGGTTTCAGAATACTCTAACATCAACTTTTAGCTTTTTACGTTGCCTGGTTAAACGTTTTTGGATTAAACTCATTATATTTGGTAATGGACACACACAATCCTGTTTTTCAACCCCATGACGGTGACGTACAGAACAACAGCCTGTATTCAACGAAGGATTTTTAAGTACTCTAGCACCAAATTTGAGGTTTCTACGTTACCTGGTTAGACTCATTTTGGATTGTAAGTCTTCTTATCTAATTATGAAATTCGAAGTCTTAGTATGTATGATCAGAATAAAATCTTCACCAGGCAACTTAGAAAGTTCAAATTTGGTGACAAAGAGTACTCTGCAGCCCGGCACTTAACATTTACTACGTTACGTTTAGATATAACTGCTGGGTGACTGCCAAGGCTGAAAATATATCATGTGGCCTTTACCTGTGATAAAAAATCTATATGACTCTTTTTTTAATTCAATTCTTAGTCTATTCTAATTGTTGCAGAAGTTACAGTATTTTTTTTGAAATGTTTACGCAGGTGATTTTCAGAGGGTTTTCCTCGTGTATAAAATTGAGTCAGTTTCATTTAACAAAGGACTGCAGAAAAAATTACAAGAATTTGCTATTTTCATAGAAAGAAAGAAATTCATAATGTGTACTGGTTGGTTATAAGTGTTTTCGAGAATCTTTCTGTACACTAGAGAACATGCATTCTTCTTATTGACCCAAGTCTTTGTGAAGCTTGTGCTAACATACCATGGGGTAACCTGTAAATAGGCCTGATGAACTGGCTTACACTGTTCTAGGATTTCACGTTACTACGCTTTTTGGTGGACCAAGCTTCTCCACCATATGGTACTAGTTAGAGGCTTAGATACTAAATTTCTCTTCAAGGAGACCCAGTTGTTTAGAGATTGCATTAAAAATCCCGGTGTATTCTTTTTGGCATTATTTTTTATAAGAACCCTGTAAATTAGGCATTCTATTCGAAATTCAATTGTGACGAGGGCAGACCTTGGTTTTTAAAGGATGGGTTTCACTCATGGTTTGACTTTGTCATGTTTAAAATCTGTTAGAAATAATTGTATCACAGAGAAAACGCAAGAGGTTTAACAGCACTGACGAGCTTACTGCCAAATGGGGTGATATTGCTACCCACCTTAAAGCCGAACAGAATGACTTAATGACACCATTCTGAATTACCACAGTAAGTGTGTTCCCAAACCCATTCGAACGCCAAAATATTTCAACGTGTCTAGAGATTTTTCCCGATGAGACAGTGACAGCTGGAAAGAAACACTGGGATTACTGTTAATGAGGGTTTGATTATCTTTCTCGAAAAATTTGTTACATTTTGGAAAATTGTGAACTTCAAAGATAAGCTTGCTGGTCACCGAGACCATGATCCTGATAAAGCTCCAATCACCGCTGTTGAAGACCCGCGTCTTGCGTTTCTACTAAAGATTACAGATATAACTGATGAGACGATGCTTAAGAAATGGGAGAGACACAAAAGTCTTACTAGAGATGCACCCATGGCACTTTCCCATTTGTGTAAGTCATTTGCCGATATTGCAAAATCTTTATTAACCAATTAACATTCATACGTTTTGTTGGAAATACTGTATTCACAATGATTGGCTTGGGAAAACGTTCCGTAGATTGAGACAGAGTTCTGCTGGAACGTACTTTATTAATGTGCAACACATTCGTGAGCTTTCTATTTTCCAGTTAGAACTCTTACTGAACTCAAACGTTGATTTTTGTGACCTGGGTGTATCACCTGGTTATGTATGCAGTCACTTTCTATCAAATGGACGAAAATCCTCTATCGCTATCGGAGTTGGAAACTTTTAAATTTTGAAGTAAAGGAATCTTTCGTTCACATTGCTGGCTACCTTGTACACAAGAGCCCTTCAGCAAGTGAAACCTTTGTATATCTTTAAAGATTTGGAGACTTTACAACAGCAATGAATCGAAAAAAATTCGTTACTCCTAATGACACCATTTGCTAATTTGTCCATTTTGTCTACGTATTATTTAAAGAAGTTCATAATTCTGTATGTAGAAATACTTTATTTAGGATTTTCGTGGCTATTGCACACTTTTATTCTACGAATATTGACAAACACTGCACGTCTTCTGTCAATTTTTTGCAGAATTACAGTCAAATATATTTTTGAACAATCATGCCCGTTTTTGTATCCCAAGATCGACTTTTGAGAAAAAACAAAAGCTAGTAAAGCTTTGTAAAAAAACGCTGAAGTTTAATTGGAAATGGAACCACTATTTACATGTAATTATAAAGCAGTTAGTATATAGTTCTTAGTATCATACCAACTCAAGAATTGTGTTTTTTGTTCAGCTGTGCACTTCTATATTACAACTTATAGCAAACAAACCAAAGGGCCACATCCATACTTTTAATGGCTTTTAATACAGCCTAATTTATTGTGATGCATTTTTATCTTGTGATGCCGATATTTTAAGTTCTCCCCCAGTTCAAGCCCCCAGCTGCATGTTAAATAGGCCTGTAATGAAGTATGCTATGTAATAAATGTATCTCGAAATATTTTGTTAATGAAGTACTACTGAACGGTACACTGTTTCCGGAAGATATCCCATTTCCCCAGTTATATAGAGTTTTAAAGTTCATATCAAAACTTAAAACCATGTAACGTCATCACGTACATAAAAAACTTGATAACCAGGTCAACGGTATAAGGTATCGAATGGGTTTATTTTAAAACCATATCATTTTAGACAAGCTTTTACTATAAACAATTTAAAACCAGTTCCCTTTTGATCATTAAGGTACTGTATTTATCACTGTGAATGAAGTTGATTTTTTCTTGAAAAATCCGTTTGCTTTGCTTTCCATCCAGGAAAGGCTAGAAGTGAAAAGCCTGGGTCCACCTTAGCCGAGGGACGTATTATACGACAAAGGTACACAGGAGAAGTAAACAACGGTTCTTTCTTTGCTGCAGTTTGGTTTTATCGAAAGCCATGTTAAACATTGAGTCTTGAGAAGAAAATGAATATTCTGTTTTTCTTGCCTCTTAATTGGTAGTAAACCATCTAAAACATCTTTCGGAGCTTTTAGAAAGTACGAGTTATCAGTTTACATCAATTATTTACTCAACTGCCACTCCAACTGCAAATGTTTGCTTGAGGTATCGTTTAGTCACTGCATAAAGGGCATCATTTAAATGTTAAATGACATAAGAAGTAGATAACAATCTTTAAAAGGTTATTACTGCCTTTTATGTCGTGGAACCCATTAACGTCCTCTTCATGGGCATGCCCAACTTAAAGATGTAATAATGCCAGGCGTATTTTTTAGTCTAACAAGATTACTTGCAACATTGGATAGCCAACTTGCNGAAGTTGATTTTTTCTTGAAAAATCCGTTTGCTTTGCTTTCCATCCAGGAAAGGCTAGAAGTGAAAAGCCTGGGTCCACCTTAGCCGAGGGACGTATTATACGACAAAGGTACACAGGAGAAGTAAACAACGGTTCTTTCTTTGCTGCAGTTTGGTTTTATCGAAAGCCATGTTAAACATTGAGTCTTGAGAAGAAAATGAATATTCTGTTTTTCTTGCCTCTTAATTGGTAGTAAACCATTGTGGACAAAAAGTAATGGCTGATCTAAAACATCTTTCGGAGCTTTTAGAAAGTACGAGTTATCAGTTTACATCAATTATTTACTCAACTGCCACTCCAACTGCAAATGTTTGCTTGAGGTATCGTTTAGTCACTGCATAAAGGGCATCATTTAAATGTTAAATGACATAAGAAGTAGATAACAATCTTTAAAAGGTTATTACTGCCTTTTATGTCGTGGAACCCATTAACGTCCTCTTCATGGGCATGCCCAACTTAAAGATGTAATAATGCCAGGCGTATTTTTTAGTCTAACAAGATTACTTGCAACATTGGATAGCCAACTTGCAGATCATTTAGAGAACTAAGCAGTTTTTGAAGAATATTGTTATTTATTGAAAATGAAGTTTTTGACTGTATGTTTTAAATATCAAGGGAACAAAATCATTATGAAATACAAAATATATTTGTATATGCTAGTATGAATACGAGGCCATGTAATTGCCTGCTACATCCTTGAAGGTGTTTCACTTTCCTGTTTTTCACATATTTTTTTGTGAGTTTCTATTTTTGAATTACTTGGGCAACGTGAAAATGACACTGAAAGATTGAAGAAGTTTTGATTCTGAACTTATGTCAAGGAAGAGATTTTTTTTGTGGGTGAGGTACATAAGAATATAAGAGGCTTTCTTTTGGATGACATTTTTATAAATTCTAGGACGTTTTATATCTTTTAAATACAGTTTAAGCCAATATTTTTTAGATCACGTTTATTACACCAATGGTGTGGTCTAGAGAAATTGTACTTTCCAAAACCGTTTGTGATGTAATTTTTTATAGGGGAAGGGTATGTTTTGAATGAAGGCTTAATTTTTTGCTTACCATGATCACTAGTTTTGCTATAACTGTGATCGACATCCCTTGGTACCTCAGAATAGTTAGATACGCAATATTAGACTTATTACCCGACTTCAGTAAATTGTCAAAACTAGTTTAGGTTTTGTGTTTGCAGCAGCATTCATCAATCTGTTTCGGAGTTGAAAGGTTCATGTCGCCGTACAATTCACTAGTCATAGTCTTAATCTATGATACCTTTCTATTTGCCACCTCGGCTTTAGACAAATGCTTCTTACTTTTTCCTTACCTATTTGTTAGTGGAAATACTTTGGCGTAATACTTTCTAACAAAAATTACCATTATCTGTTAACCATGAACAGAGACTCAAATCCTTTAACATTTGCGTGAGCTTTCACCACAGCGGATTGCCGTCTTATACGCACTGTGATGGTGATGATGATTATGGTAACAGTGGAGCGGGGTGGTAATAATAATAATGGTGTACTTTACTGACGTCCTTACGTTTTAATCCACAGATCGACGTGCATTGAAGTCTGCTCGTAATGGCACGAGTTGCAGTTATTGGGGCTGGCCCAAGTGGCCTTGTAGCCACCAAATGTTGTTTGGAAGCAGGATTAGAGGTTTCTTGTTTTGAGGAGAGTAGTGAAATTGGTGGAATATGGTAAGAGCTTGTGCACTTTTATACCGATTTTTACGCCCTTAATCATAGCATTATTCGTATACTATTTTCATGTGTAGGCAAGGTGGCAACTTATTTTGCCCCATGATTTTGTTGTTATCGGACTGCAAATTTCTGCTTTTTCAGTAAAATTAGGTTAGTCTGTCAAGCTCAAGTCAAACTCTCGAAAAGTATTGGGTTTTAGGTAAATACTAAAGAACTACCAAGAACGATCACCAGAATTTGCTACTTTGGTAGAGGCTATCTGAAAAGTTATATTGTTTGAATACAGTTACGCTAGTGCAAGAGAGTAATATTGGTGGCTACCCCCTGTAAACCATCTATTTGTTTAGGCTTATTCATTTGTAACAGTTCGAGTAACAGTTATATGTTACTGCAGTATCCGGTATGGAAACAATTTTAGGCTTCCAAAATAGCCAATGAATTACTTTGACACGGTAATTTGGAACATCGTTACATCACTCTGAATACCTTGCAGAGAAGGGCACCACCTGGCAAGAGGTCAACGCGACTGAGCTCTACCTCGACCGTGGCAGATGGTCATCCCTGACGCTTCCTCGCTGACAGGCAACCGCCTACTCTGGAGTCCGGTGAGAATAAGAATAAGAATTACATCACTGTTAATTTTAATGTTGCTTGTAATTCACAACTGGTGTTCAATAAGGAATCTACTGGGTGAATCTCTATCTTGCTGTTGTAAAACACTTGAAATTAATTTAACAACTCAGTAATAAGTACTAACATATGGAAAAAAACCGACAACATTTTCTAACCTTTCATGCTATTTGCAGTCAAAAGGTGGAAATACGCCCAGTGTTGTTGTGTAAATAGGTCCTTAGATCTAGCGCTACCAGATTTTAATTTGTAAAATCCTATTAACCTTAAGTATTCCAGAGATTTTCGGATAAAATACTACATCTGACAACCAGGTTTGGATTTACACGATAGTTATAACGATGGTCGCATTTTAAAACCTTAGTAATTTCATGGATTTAAAAACCCTCTGCAACGGAGCTGACAAAATGCATCGACCTAACTTATTTGATTGGTGGAAGAACTGAAATTATTGCGTTTGATTGACGCTTACTCTTGCGCAAAGAACTTTCATGCAAGCGAATTTTTTTGAGACAACGATCTTCCCATTGAAACATGGCAACATGTTTAGATGCGGTGGTTTCTGCGCTTATGGAAAATAATAAAGGGTCTTTACTAACAAACAGTGTAAGTTAAACTTAAAAGTAGAGTTGGTTGAAGCGTTTGGTCCTGGAGAACATTATGATTTTATTAAGAAGCCCAGTAAAATGCCAGCTAGATATTTTGCTGAAGTGATTTACATTCCCCAATATGTTTATAATACAGAAATGAGATACAGCTTTGATTTCATATAATATCCATCATTGTCTAAAATTATGCACAGGTGGCTTGGCATTAAAAAAGTCAATTAAAAGTAGGGAAAATGAGGTTCTTTCCGCAGTATTTAATAAATGTATGCCATGAATAATATTAAATGTATACAGATTTTTGAATAGCATAAATAGATGCAGACATCTTTTCGTGTCGATTTACCAGGCCTATTTTGGAAGATTAAGAAGATGATATTTTGGAAAATATTGCCTATTTGTAGGTAGCTATCTACCTAGCTGAGTTTTATAGATAACTTTACTATATTTGTTTTAGCCTGTACGTGAGTCCTGTAAACTAGGACACCTTTAGCCATTTTTGACGCTGGGAATTATGTATAAGCTAAAATCTTTTGGGGCTTACCCCTAAATCCCATTTATAGCTCTTAGCGCTCCCTAGACTCCTATTTGCTATTAACAGGCACATATGGGCACGTTCAATGCCTTTTGGGTGTTTTATAATAATTAACTACAAAGAAGTAAGACTGAAAGCTGTATTCGCTCGTGATTAATAGCATCCACTTACTGAGTTAAACTTGAATAAAACCTCTGAATAGCTTTATTGGTTGTGTGACAGATCTTGTATCATTTTATTAACATTTGTACACTAGGTGAACCCGTCAGAGCACTGATTGAGATGTGCCATACGTTACTTGGCCCAAAAATCATTTTTAAGACAGCAAAGACTGACACGAGGCACTTATACATTGTTGCTCTTTCATTCTGCGGATGAGAAATTGACCCTGAAGCACCTTTTCAGAATTTGATTTTCTTGACAACAAAGAAAGCAGAAAAAAGGATGGATTACTGAGATGACCAGCTAGAAGAAAAGGCCAATGTTACAAGTTTTCTTATTATGAGCTCCCTTAAGAACTCGTATTTGCCTGGACAAAAAAATGAATTGTTATTGAAGTTATTGAAAATAAGGCTGATTTAACAGCCTAAATTTTAAGACTGCGCTTTAGTGTAGTACTTAAGCATTTTTCCTTAACCAGACTGACCCAAGCGCTACTTGCCACCTTTGTATTCCCTTATAAAATCGTTTCCAACCTATATTCTGTGGTCATACCTGGTACATACCATAATAAACATAATAATAATTTAATAATAATAATAATAATAATATCACGTAGCGATGTTGCAAATCTAAAAGGTGTTTAATGAGGTCACTCTGTTACATAGGATGCTTCAGCATTGCCCACAATTTTGTAAATAGCAATACTTGTGGTAGGCATTAGCTTTTGTTCAGGTGCCAACATGGTATAAATACGTTTTGCTGTATCCTTGAAACCTCTGTTAAGTGACATTAATATTTTCCCCAACACATTAATCTTGACGCGCATTGCCTGCATTCACTGCATTCACTTTTATTTCAGGTGTACATAATTTCATGGGGCACTCCTTTACAATCTTGAAGATTTTAGTGCCAGTAATAGTAGTATTATTAATATTTAATTTTGGACTCGGTTTTTTATACTCATAAAACATGTAAAATTTAAGGTAAAAGGTGGCTGTTTTCCTGGTAGTAATCTAAAAATTGTTTGTGTTTGCTAGGTGTTTCACAGAGGATGAAAACCGCACCAGTGTTTGTAAATCCACCGTTATGAATACCAGCAGGGAAATGTCAGTATTCAGTGATTTTCCACCTCCAAAGACTTCGTCAACCTTTTTACATCATGCAGAGACTTTGGAATACTTGCAATTTTATGCTGAGCGTTTTGACCTCAAAAAATATATTGACTTTAATAGCAAAGTGATCAATGTACAGAAAAACCGGGACAAAGGAGGAGAAAAATATTGGGTCACTTGTGAAAAGTACACCAAAGAGGGTATGTTCCAAAAAAGAGAATTATTTGATATGGTCTTAGTTTGCAATGGTCATCATCGAAAGCCACATATGCCCACTTTTGATGGAATGGACAATTTTGAAGGAACAAAGCTACATTCACAGGCATACAAGGACTTTCATCCATTCAAAGACAAGGTGGTTGTTGTTGTAGGTAAGCATGAATACAAAAGGTTCTAATTTGATTTTAGTGAAAGTTATACCACTTTAAAAACTGAAAAATAAAAATGTCGCCGTTTGTATGCGCAATACAGCGTGGTTGTTACAATTGCATCGAAACAGAGGAGGATGGGGAACTAAGCCAAGACATGTTTTTAAACACGTATTTAAGGGGGCTTTTTAAGAAATTGTTTTAAATGAAAGAAAAATATATGTCTGGTTTAATAATGATAGTTATATACGAAAAACGAAATTGAAATTTTTTTGTTACAACAAGCCTTCAACTAAGGTCTGGAAGCTAAATTCAGAGCAGACTCTTTTTTAAGCTGTTGTTTCACTTGATTCTGCTACTCTTTTCAGAATTACACTTCAATAAGCATCTCGTTCAAATTTACTCGTATAGGACTGAACTTCCCACAGAATGACATTTTCCTTTTAAATCCAGGAGCACCGCATTTACTTGTTTGAAACCAATTTAGAGCAAATTATACTTTANTTAACCAGACTGACCCAAGCGCTACTTGCCACCTTTGTATTCCCTTATAAAATCGTTTCCAACCTATATTCTGTGGTCATACCTGGTACATACCATAATAAACATAATAATAATTTAATAATAATAATAATAATATCACGTAGCGATGTTGCTAATCTAAAAGGTGTTTAATGAGGTCACTCTGTTACATAGGATGCTTCAGCATTGCCCACAATTTTGTAAATAGCAATACTTGTGGTAGGCATTAGCTTTTGTTCAGGTGCCAACATGGTATAAATACGTTTTGCTGTATCCTTGAAACCTCTGTTAAGTGACATTAATATTTTCCCCAACACATTAATCTTGACGCGCATTGCCTGCATTCACTGCATTCACTTTTATTTCAGGTGTACATAATTTCATGGGGCACTCCTTTACAATCTTGAAGATTTTAGTGCCAGTAATAGTAGTATTATTAATATTTAATTTTGGACTCGGTTTTTTATACTCATAAAACATGTAAAATTTAAGGTAAAAGGTGGCTGTTTTCCTGGTAGTAATCTAAAAATTGTTTGTGTTTGCTAGGTGTTTCACAGAGGATGAAAACCGCACCAGTGTTTGTAAATCCACCGTTATGAATACCAGCAGGGAAATGTCAGTATTCAGTGATTTTCCACCTCCAAAGACTTCGTCAACCTTTTTACATCATGCAGAGACTTTGGAATACTTGCAATTTTATGCTGAGCGTTTTGACCTCAAAAAATATATTGACTTTAATAGCAAAGTGATCAATGTACAGAAAAACCCGGACAAAGGAGGAGAAAAATATTGGGTCACTTGTGAAAAGTACACCAAAGAGGGTATGTTCCAAAAAAGAGAATTATTTGATATGGTCTTCGTTTGCAATGGTCATCATCGAAAGCCACATATGCCCACTTTTGATGGAATGGACAATTTTGAAGGAACAAAGCTACATTCACAGGCATACAAGGACTTTCATCCATTCAAAGACAAGGTGGTTGTTGTTGTAGGTAAGCATGAATACAAAAGGTTCTAATTTGATTTTAGTGAAAGTTATACCACTTTAAAAACTGAAAAATAAAAATGTCGCCGTTTGTATGCGCAATACAGCGTGGTTGTTACAATTGCATCGAAACAAAGGAGGATGGGGAACTAAGCCAAGACATGTTTTTAAACACGTATTTAAGGGGGCTTTTTAAGAAATTGTTTTAAATGAAAGAAAAATATATGTCTGGTTTAATAATGATAGTTATATACGAAAAACAAAATTGAAATTTTTTTGTTACAACAAGCCTTCAACTAAGGTCTGGAAGCTAAATTCAGAGCAGACTCTTTTTTAAGCTGTTGTTTCACTTGATTCTGCTACTCTTTTCAGAATTACACTTCAATAAGCATCTCGTTCAAATTTACTCGTATAGGACTGAACTTCCCACAGAATGACATTTTCCTTTTAAATCCAGGAGCACCGCATTTACTTGTTTGAAACCAATTTAGAGCAAATTATACTTTACACGTCTTGTTTCTTCATATATTTTCTAAATCCTCTCGCAATATAAAACGACATTTGTAAATTTTATTTCAATAACTTACATTACTGTTTTGTAATTGGTGGTAAATTGTTGGGTTGTTAGTTCTTTAATTTTTTTCACCTTATTATTATCTTTTATCTAAACACAGCTTCTCGCTGGATGTTGATACCAAAGTCTAGACATCAAGTAACTCCCAGTCACTTCAGGTGTCCAGTACTTTCCTGAGTATTCTTCCTGTACCGAGTAGGCTTGCTTGTTGTAATTGTCCAATACTACAGTTGATATCGATACTCTTTAACCATTTTCCAAGCTTTGCATTAACAGTACCTAACGGCCCATTAATAATTGGTATCATCTTTACGCTTTTACAATTCAAAATCTTCTTGCTTGGTAAAAGCTCAAAGCTTGGTATCTCTCTAATGTGACTTCTTCAACTTCATTGATGTTCTTATCGAATGGCCAAGACACTTCTATTAGAAGGCACTCGTTGTTTTTCTTGTCATGTACGGTAATATCTGGCATATTGTGTTCCAGTTTTTATCCGTTTGTATATTGAAGTCCCACAGTATTTTCACAAGATCATTTTCTAATACTTTCTCTGGGACATGGTCATAAAATTTTGTGGCAGCCAGTAGATCATATTTCGTACATGAATTCCAGTGAAAGATTTGCGCGACTTTATCATGTCTCCACTGCTTGTAATATTTCTGCGTAAGCTTCTTGCAACTTGATATTATATGAGCAACTGTTTCGTTATCTTTTCCACACATCCTACATATGCATATACATATGCATCCTACATGATCTTTTGACTTTGTATATTAGCTTTCATGGCATTGGTTGGAAGCGCTTGGTCTTGTGCAGCCATAGTAGTGCCCGCTGCCTCTTTTTTCAACGTTCCTTGCCTCAGCCATGCCCATGTCTCTTTACTGCCTTGTTCAGCTACTATGTTTGCAAACTGTCCATGCATTGGTTTCTGATGATATGACGCTTTTCTCTCTTGTTGCACATACGTCATTGTTACTGTTTAATCTGTTTTCTTAAGTATTCCTTCATCTATTACTGCTTGCAAAAGATTTTCTCGAGAGTTACTTGCATAAGCAAACAGACTTTCACTTTCTACCTCAACGCAGTTCTGAACACTTATCAAATTTCTTCCTCCTTATCGTCTTTTAAAATAGAGTCGATCAACATCTGCTTGAGGGTGTAATCTCCTGTAAATCGTCAAAGGTTTTCGCGTTTTGGTATCCATCGTTCTTAGTTCATCTACCGCCCACTTAACTATTCCAGCTGTATACCTTATCACTGAAACTACTCTACTGTTTATGGCTTGAATACTATTTCCGCCATTTAGTTTTGCTTTCAAGATGTTGCGTACTCTGCGAATGTATTCTTTTCTTATCATTTCTTTCATTTGTTCGTGGTTTACACCATCAGCTTCTAATATACCTAAGTGTTGATACCCATCTTCTTTCTCTGATGACTTTAATCTTTGTTCATCAGGGAGCCAGATTCCTTCACTACTTCTAAACTTTCCTCTTTTCATTATCAAAACATCCCGAATTCCATACTGATACCTTCTACAGACTCTCACTGTATTGACTAGGTTATTAGGTTGCTTTTCATATTTTCGAAATAGCTTGAAGTCATCCATGAACAATAATGATTCACTCTTCTTTTTCCTTCGCCAAGATCATATCCCTCTTTCCCTTTTCTAAGGATTAATGTCAGAGGAATCAGTGCAATAACAAACAACAACGGAAAGCAGTGTCCTTGAAATATACCTCTCTGGATTTTTACATTCCCAAGCGACACCCCTCCAGCTGTTAGTCGGGTGCTTCAATGCTTCATACTGTTGGAAATTAAATTCTGGATATTTTTAGCTGCACCAAACATATCGAGACATTCAAGAATCCACGTGTGCGGAAGGAAGGCGAAAGCCTTCTTATAATCAATCCATGCCATTCCAAGTCCTGTGAGCCTTCGTTTACAATTTCGAAGCACCATCCTGTCTATTAGCAATTGATCTTTTGCCTCTTTGGATCTCTTCCTGCATCCTTTTTGTTCGTGGGGTAGCAGACTGCTGTCCTCAATATAATTGTACAAACTGTCTGCTATCATAGCCATCAGTAACGTCCACATGAGAGGCAGACAGTCTCGCTAGGAAGAAAGTCTCTTTCTATTTCTCTTTCTCTTTCAAGCTCCATGTCATTACATCTAGATTTAATTTCTTCAAGTTCTAACTCAGATAACAATTGATTTGTCTTGATAGCCCTCGCTTGATCTGGCAGTCTTTGTTCTGTAGCCTCAAATACACCAACATTCAACCATGTTTGTAGCATTCTTTTCCTGTACCCCCTTTTCGTTGGGTCACTTTTGTAATAACAATGCATGATAAGCCTATTTACCTCTCTGTTCCATATTTGTCTAGCAGTAGCTTGATGACGACCGGATGCTGTCTGCTGTCCCACATCATTCCTGCCGGACATGACCCCTTCACCATTTTTGGCTCCAGTACCGTTTATGCCGTTATTTAATTCTGTTTCTGAATTCATTTTCATCAAATAATTGAGAAGTTGATTTCAAGTGCAACAAACACCAGTATTTTTTTTCGTGATACCATCACTGGGGAGGTTGCCGACCAAAGCTAAAGAGTCCTCCCTACCCATGAGACGCACTTAAACCCGCTGGACGCCAACCCGGAGCTTCAATGGTCTCGGGGTAGGCTAACAGGTGCTACCTTGCCCAAGGGTGACCTGGAGGTAGTTGTAGTTAAGGGTAACCTCATTCTCCCACGTCGAAATTCCACAACCGGCTGCAGTTTAATGTCAGTACCCAGGACATTATTATTATTATTATTATTATTATTATTATCCGACTGTTCCATTCGACCTATCTTCCCCATCCTATAGGGAAATCACCCGAATAATCAAGCGTATGAAGCCGTCCGGTTCACCCTGTCCACTGGATCAGATATCCATTATATGCTTCAAACGATGCCAGTATCTAAGAACGTTTATCATGGGAATATGTTCGGAAGTAATTCAATCAAACACTCTACCAACACAATGGTAAAAAGCAGCCACCATCCAGATCCACAAAAAAGGTGATCCCAGCTTGCCCGAAAACTTTCGACCAATAACCTTGGAACCTGCAACTTTGAAAATATTTACTTCGTTCCTTCGTAACAGAGTGTTTACCTTCTTGATCAATAATAGATACATCGAAAGTCATTACCAAAAGGGCTTTACTCCTGGTATGAGTGGGTCATTCGAACACATTGCAGAAATGAGTCATTTAATCAATCACTCCAGAAAGTTACAGAAAAGCTTGACAATAACACTAATCGATCTCAAAAATGCGTTCGGTGAAGTCCACCATTCGTTGATTCAAACTGTTTTACGGTATCATCAAATACCTGAAGAAATTAATAATATTGTACAAACATTGTATAGTAAATTTCGTTTATCAATTATTACGAACGATTTTTCCACCAAATACATTCCGGTTGAAAAAGGTGTATTGCAAGGGGATTCATTCTCGCCTTTAATCTTCAATTTAATCGTCAATACCTTTTTACAGTGTATCAGGGACGATAAATATACCAACTTTGGTTACCGTGCCATCAAAGGATTCCTTCCGCGCAACTGGTTCCAATTTGCAGACGATGCAGTTGCAGTCACCTCATTGGAAGGAGAAAACCAAATTCTTCTGAACTTCTTCAGCAAATGGTGTAAATGGTCAGAAATGAGAATAAAACCGTCAAAATGTTACGCCTTCGGTATCTGTAAAAAGGGTACATTGTCAGTTCAATACAAACCAAAACTCTACTTAGACAACAAGCTTGTACCACAAATCGAGATTGATCATCATTTTACCTATCTGGGTCGACACTTTGACCTCAAAATGACGGATGAAATGCACAAAAAGGAAATAATAAAAATTGTGACTGAACACCTCGTAATCATCGATGGACTACCACTTCATCCGAAAAACAAGTTGAAGCTGTACCAACAATGGACATTATCGAAAATCAGCTGGCACCTGACAGTCTCCAAAATTTCGAACACTTGGGTTAAGAACAACATCGACAACCTCGTATCCAGGTACATCAGACTATGGCTCGAAATACCCATCAATGGTACCCTGTGTGTCATCACCCAATCAAAACGAAAATTTGGTCTTGGGCTGATATTACCATCTACTAGACATACTCAGTGCCAGGTGACATTTCGAAACAAAATTGGCCGTTCACATAACGAGAATATTCGTATAATCCACAAATCCACAGGTGCGGTAAATGTTCAATATGATCAATTCAACAAAACTCGTGAAGCTTTGAAGCAAATTCGCCTGTCGGACGAGCACCACTTAATCAATAACTTAACCACACAAAGTTTAGTGATTAAATCTATATGGAAGTATGCCGACAGTAAATTCATCAATCAGTGGTCCAACGTCATTAGCCACCTCCCAAGGAACATCTTCAGTTTTGTCGTCCGTTACCTAAACAATACGCTTGCAAATGCTACTAATGCAGTCAAGTGGGGAATAGCCAACGATTCCACCTGCAGATTTTGTGATCGCCAGCAAACCCTCGGCCACGTCGTCGGTGGATGTCAATCTGCATTAGACGAGCTTAGATATAACTGGAGACACAACTCAATCCTTCTCCACATTTATAAAACCGTTACATCTCAAGGTTTACAAGCGTATGTTGATATTGACGGCTACCCCAACCCGTCTATAATAACAGGTGATGCCCAAAGACCAGATCTTGTTATAGTGAAAGGTGACAAGTTACTAATATTAGAACTTACAGCTGGATTTGAAACCAATATAGAAAGTAACTTCGACCGTAAAAATCAACGCTACGAACAGTTATTATCCGATTTATCAAGAAGATTTAAAGTTTATTATGTAAACTTGAGCCTCGGAACTCTAGGTGTGTTTGGGAAAAATAGCTTGATTGTTTCAAAATTAAAGTCCCTCGATCTCAATGACGAAACTGTTAAATTTATCATCAAAAGATCGATAAACATTTGTATACGGACATCATACTTTATTTTCTGTATGAGAAACAAAGAATGGACAAACCCAGAATTATTAATCTGGTAACCAGCTGATACATCGTCTCTCAGTGATATGCCCAAATGGAGAGTATCACTATAGAGGATGTACCACAACTAGGCTTCATTGTGCTATTTCTTGTCTTTCTGTTTCCAGTCCTCTAGATCCAGTGACAGCTTAGTTGTGTTGCAACCTGTATTGAGTAGATCAATTTCACTGTAAATTTTCTAGATCGTTAATTTACAAATAAAACCATGTGAAGTTTAAAAATTATTATTATTATTATTATAAAACTGTACCTCCTGTAGCCATGGGAGATGCCTTTAAGTATCTCGGACGTTACTATGACTTTGAAATGACCAATCGATCTCACAAATCCAAGCTTCTGTCTGTTTTACTAGATCTTCTTAAACAAATTGATTCTTTACCTATGCATCCAAAACACAAACTGCTCCTCTGTAGTGAATTTGCCCTGCCAAAGGTTTCCCGGCACCTTACTGTTTTAATTGTTTCTAAAACTTGGGTGGCAGAAAACCTCGACAACCTGAACTCTAAATACATACGTCAGTGGCTTGATCTGCCTATAAGTGGTACTCTTAGCTCTATTATACTTTCCAAAAATCAACCTGGACTCAACTTGCAGCGACCCACTACAAAACTTCTACAGTGCCAAACTGTTACCCGTAACGTTCGTAAGTCCTCACCAAATCATAATATCCGAACATTGTGGAAAAACACAAGCAATAGTACCAATATACAACACGATATTTATAAAGATACAAAAGAAGTTGTGAAAGCTGTGCAGACAAAACACAAGGAGAATTTACAAAGTCATCTTACTACTCAAGGTACCATTCTCTCATTTCTGTTTGACAACGCAACTTCAAAATATAACAAGTTTTGGTCTGAAGTTCAAAAAATACTGCAAAAAAATATCTTCAGCTTTACCATTCGTTATCTTAAGAACACCCTTGCAACTCGTAAAAATCTATTCAAATGGAAACTCAGTCTAGCTTCTTCGTGCTCTTCCTGCTTTGAACCAGAAACCCTTCTTCATGTTGTTGTCGGTTGCAAAACGTACCTTCAGGAAGGTCGATATACTTGGCGACACAGCTCAGCATTACAGTTTTTAGCAGGTTCTCTCAAATCTCTTGAAGGTTGTACAATATATGCTGATATTTGTGGATTCGTATCGCCATGCATTATAACTTGAGATACCTTTCGACCTGATTTTCTGTTAGTTACTACACAAAAACAGTTATACATACTTGAATTGACGGTGGGGTATGAAACAAACCTGGATAAAAATGCTTCTTGCAAATATGAAAAATAGACTTTCTAATATAATCATTCGCACCACATACTACATATTCTGTCAAAGACACCAACCATGGACAAACACTGAATTATTGTCGTTTTATTAATTTTGTTAAATAGGCAAGCCAATGCAAAATACCTTGATTAGAGAGGTTTGTAATTGTATGTGTTCGGATGAAAAAAATAAAGGGTTTCCATTATTATTATTATTACGCATTTTCATAAAGTTAGCTATTTGATACAATTATTCACCAGGTCACTCTCAGTGACATGGGGCAGACAAAGGTTTTAAAAGACGTTTTTACAAACACTAAATACTAAATAATACAAGATACCCACAAACAAGAATACAAAATACGATCATCAAAATTAGCAAAACGACAAATTAGGTACAAAATCTGTATAGAAATATATGTTAAAATGGTATTAAAAATAGTATTAAAAATAGTATTTAAATTAGTATTAAGAAAAAAGAATAAAAAATAGTATTAAAAATAGTATCATTATTATTATTACATGTATTATTATATGTATTATTATTGCATGTTTTATTATTGGGATTATGAGTATCGTTATTATCTTCTTTCTTGTTCTTCATCAGTTATGTTGGCAGCTCAAAGATGATGAGTATTTTTTTCACTAAAAAGTCTCAGCTTTATGCCCTCCCTCTCAATTGCCATCTAGTGTTTATAGAGACTCTTTCTTCCCTGCACGTTCACTTCCAGGCCTCTCTAAGTGGGTTTTGTCCACTCTTGCGGAATAAATGGTCATACCAATGGAGTTTAGCTTGTGGTAATTTCAGCACAATAGTGTCGACTTTCAGTTCTTTATGAATATGATCATTTCTCCTTCTATCCAGGAGTGAAATTGTCACGGTCCTGTGTAGCTTTTATGTTGCTGTCGTTGCTAGCATCCTTTCTCCTCGCTTTCACATTGTTCATAAGCGCCACATACAATAAACTCATCGCTGTTTATCCTGACTTTGAGTTTCCTCGGAATTTTGGTTGCCATAGATAAAAGCAAGCAGCACTCGTAATATCTTTTCCTAGGCTGAATCCGAATTACATCCCAACTTTGGATATTATCTTCTTGACACTCTGGTTCATCATATGCTTCGTGGCGTTTAACACGTCCTTTAGCAACTTGATTTTGCACTAAAAAGGATCGCCATTTTGTTTATAAATCAGTACCCTGATAATTCCCTTCTATTTTGGTAATATTTTTCCTTCTCCCTTGTGGTTTTCATCAAACAATGTCATCTTCCAGACCAACTACCAGTTTTTCCAAATTTCACCTTCCTGAATGCCCATCTAATCATCCATTTCAACATTGTGTATTGGGTCTTCATTTAATGGAGTTTCTTTTATCTACTCCCGAGTGCTCTTCTCATATTTGGGAGCATTAAGCCACCTCCTTCACCTTTCATTGATAGTTGCTTTCTCTGTGACTGGCTCATGTCCGACTTTTTAAAGGTCATAACATTCCAACACTATTTTGTAATGACATGACATACCAAAGGTATATACTTTGCACTTTGCTTTAGAGATATTAGTATTGAGATGTTAATCTGTTTATAAATTCTTTATTTTGTAAAATGCTAGTTTCCTCCACCTTATGCGACTTTGACCTTTGTTGACTTAATCTTGCGACCAAATCAAAACCTAAAGGTATTCAGTTTTCATTTTGAATAGCTTCGATCTCCAGACTGAGTACCAAATACCTTGGTGGTTAAGCGGTGCCAACATATTTAACAGCAGTACTTCTATTGTGTTTTTTCATTTACTGCTACATCAATAAGTGAACAAATCCAGTTTTCATTTTGAATACTGTGAACAATTTGTATTTCAATGGACTTTGACTTATTTTGTACGGTTTGAGGCAGGAAATCACTTGAATCACAAACAACATCTGAGTGTGAAAAAATGAAAGACCGACACCAACAATCTTTTTGCAAAGGCAAAGACGTACTTTTATTGCAAAACAAATTTTTTGTACCATACAAATTAGTAAAAGATTTACTCCAACAAATATCAATTGTAGAAATGGTATTAAGGGTATTGATCAATATCCAAGTTACATCGGATCAGCTTTGCCTTTTAAAGTAGACGGCATGATACTTGCACTACATTTTTAATACCTTAGGTTATAAAGGGAATGAAAAAGGCCTGTAAAGATTCATTTTCTATAAATATATACTGGACCTCGTTTTAGTTGTGTTTTAAGCTAGCGTGAAGAGCTTGACCACAAATAGATTGGATGTGTGAAAGGGACCAGAAATTTGAATTTCTTTTCGGTAATCCTTCCAGTCACCCCTGAATTGACAAAGTATGAACTCAAGACAAAAGAAATTGAAAAACAACTCTTTTTTTTCATAGTTGTCACATGGTAATAAGAAATGAAAGTGACAGTGTTTGTGTATTCTTATTACTGTATTTCTTGTGCTGCGTTTATTAGAGAGAGCCGTTTATTAGAGTGTGACGTTTATTTCTAGTTTTGAGTAGAAAGGGGAGACGTTTGTTCGAGGGAGGTGATTATTTAAAACCAGCCGTTTTTCAGAGGAAATACAGTACGTATAGCGCAGAACTTTCGAGTAACCATAAAACATTATTTAATGTCTACCCTTATCTCTAACTTAGAATCTGTATTAAATCTTCAGGTATTGCAAACACAGGATCAGATATTGCTGTTGAATTAAGTCGACACGCACAGAAAGTATACCTAAGTACACGAAGAGGGACTTGGGTTTTTAACCGATATTGCTTAGGGTTGCCACTGGATCAAATGTACAGTCGAAGAATCATTGGTTTGTTGCCGCGAACACTTCTTTCTCAAACTTTGGCTTTCTATCTGAATACGTTGTATGATCACAGGCAACTGGGTCTTCAACCCAAAACAGGCCCACTTGCGCAACATCCAGTGATTAACGATGAACTTCCGGTAAAGCTGTCGCACGGGGTTGTTAACCTGAAGCCAAATATCGACCTTTTCGAAGAGACAGGTAAGTTTTAGGAAAGGAAGAAAATTTGGAGTCTTAAGGGGAAATTTTTCCAGAGTTTTAGGAAGAAAAGATTTCATTTTACTCGCATGTAAACCCTAACGTTGAAGGAAAATTTTTAAAGCAATTTAATTATTTTGATTGTGATTGTCGGATAAAACAGAGTCCTTATGCATCAATTGTTTGTTAACGGTATGTTGAAGTTATTTTGTTTTGCAGTCGTCATACTACCAAAAAATAGCTGAGGTTCTTTTATCGAAGTGTTTCGGACTAGGCATTTTTTTTTCAAACCAAAAACGTGTTTCCGCGTGCCATGCCAAACCTCTCCTAGCTTTGAAAATTGACATTACGCTGTAAATGGTAATGATAATAATGATGATGATAATTATGAGGATGGTGGCAATGGTGGTTGTGGTGGTTGTGGTGGTATTGATGACAAGGAGGTAAATTTCTGGTATTAGTGACAACGTCTAGGTTTTGTCATTTGAACAAGTCGTACTTGCAACTATAGACCCAATCCTTGCATGCAGTCCCATCAATTTTTTAAGTTACTCGGCGTAAGGCATATAATTTGGCCAAGTATTCTCCTTCGTATCATGTATGGAGGAATTTCAACAATGTTTAGCATATTCTGACTTCACTAAAAAGAGATCGAAATTTTGTTTGTAAAATAAAGGTCAGATCCCAGAAATTCATTATATCGAACAGTTTAGCCAAAGATTTGTTTTGCATTTTACTAATCTGTACCGATAATGGAATATGGCAAATATGGGTTGCCGTTGTTATCAGTCTAGCTACACACCATGACCATTACGTGTTCGGTACACACTTCTTGTGTTCAGAATGGTTAAAGAGTCATAAACATCCTGTAATCAAACTGCTTGGCCAACTTATGAACTGGTTAGAAATTTTCACAAGCAAAGCGGGGTCACAGACAAGGACCATCTTTGCTACATCCATTGGACTAACCTACCCACGTCATGTTCTGTTCATGAGTTTCGTGAGGATTTTTGCATCACAAAATAGTGAATTTGCGTAATTAATTGGCTAAATGAAGTAAATTCCAAAGTCAATTTTTCAGCTATTTAAATAACTCCCACTTCATATCTTAAGTGTATTCTACGTTGTTTAGTTATCACATGATATATTTTTGTACTGTGCGCTTAAGAAGTAATTTCTGCATTTTATGTAACTGAAGCCCCAGTAACGATAAACTTACTTTTACAGCCATATTTTCAGGTGACACTTTCTAAGGTGCAGTAGTAGCTTCACGTCCCCTTAAAAATTAGATGCGTAAGCTGAATCTTTAATTAGGTTACCTTCGTCACAGCAAATCGGGACGATGACAATAATTCTATTATATGGAGAATACACACTTGGAGAAGCTATTGATTTTTTCCTCAGGCATCTTTTTTGAAGCACCAACGTTTTTGTGGGGAAAATACAAGTAATGCAACCATCTCGCTGTGTCGATCAATTAAGAATTTTATTGGGAAATTTTTACTCTAAAGCTTTTAGAGCCTTTATAGAAATGTGAGGCAACTATCAACTTCAGAGAGATACTTTTGAAAAGAAAGAAAGCTATGAGACATGTTTAACATAATTTAGCATGTTTTATCCTAATTGTTATTTGTATTGCTATTCGAATTTTAAGGTTTACCATCATATTTTGCTCAGAAGTTGTGAGAAGCTTGCACATGTATGCACGGTTTTCATTAGAAGCAAGTAGTATAATTTGAATAGCAAAGATTGTGCTTGTATTTTCAAGGAAATAAAGCCTATTTCGAATAGTCGTCGCTCACAGTAAATAGTTTACCTAATTTGCTAAAGTAAATCAAGCAAAATCTTTTCAAAGTATTCACAACTTCTTCCAATGAAGGTATGGAGGAAATGCTTGCGCATATTTTATGGTCAAACCATTTGTGGTATCAGAAGAGTAATGGCGGCAAGCTCTTGTTAGGTGGTTGTTAACACTATGGATTTATCATAAGTGTTTATACCCCTCTCAGAGTATGTAAGGGGTATATACCTAAATGTTGCTACACACCTGGTTTTATACTAAAGAAAAGAAAAGGATTAATGTTTCTTGTCTTTTTCCATGACCAACAGGAATTGTGTTCGAAGACGGAACCAGGTTGCATGGAGTGGATGCAATAATTTTTGCTACAGGCTATGAAATTACTTTTTCTTTTTTGGAGCCAGGCTTAATTACCTTTCAGGAAAACCAGCCCAGATTATACAAATACGTTTTCCCACCAGATCATCAAAATCTCGCAGTGATTGGCTGCTGCCAACCAGCTGGCTCAATCATGCCACTTTCCGAACTTCAAGCAAGATGGGCTCTTCGCGTATTCACGAATAAATGTCAGTTACCTTCAAAAAATACAATGATAGAGGATATTGTTACAAAATGGACAAGAATGAAAGAAACGTTTTACAAATCCAGAAGGCATACTATTGAGGTACAGATCACTTTGTAATTTAAATCGCCGTTTGAACATTGTACTTCTTGGTATTTCTATACTGTTTGTGTGCGATTTTTTTCCTTTATGTCTTGCTGCTGATGAAATAATTCTTTGTGTATGGTTCGTACTCATATAACACTGAACAACAGTCAAAATGCGATTTTCATGTAGATAATATTTTCTAGGCATATCGAGGGCTGTGAGTACGAATATGGCATTTTTAAAAAAATCTATGAATTGGATTTTTTTTCTACAGTCATTTAAAATTTTTCCAATATTACTTAATCGACATTACTAGATGCTCATTATTGCACTGTTCTCAATGTGTGCAGTGCTATTGTTTGTTTATTTATTTGCCCTTCCTAATCACATCAACGTTGCATAACATCGACTGCGTAAATATGGTACTGTGAACAGCGTGGAATAACTCCGCCATGGGCGGTCCCATACTTGGACAACAAACAAAACTATCTGTGGTCACAGAACCATGTCGTGTGAAATCCCTAAAGATAATGACCTCAGATGGGAAGATACGCATACGACGGCTGAAGGTGAAAGCCTACAGGAGGTCTCTAACCCGAGAACGACATGCATGAGATCACTTCTAAGACCAAAAAGATACATCCGTGTAGGATGTTGAAATGTAAGGACCATGTACGCCACCAGGAAAACTGCAATAATAGCAAGGTAAATGAGGAAATACCATCTAGAGATACTAGACATAAGCGAAGCAAGATGGACCGGTTTCGGAGAAGTGAAGGACGACACGGGAGAGTATGTACTGTATTGTGGGTCAGATGGACAACATCATAGAGGTGTAGGAATCATGTTGAGCCCTGAGACTAGGAAATTTCTAATCAAGTGGAATCCAGTGAATGAAAGGATCGTTAGTGCTAGATTCAATTCAAAGTATGTAAAAACCACCATTGTTAAGATCTACAGTCCTACAAACGATGCAGATGAAGAGGAGAAGGATGATTTTTACGAACAACTGCAGAACGAGATTGTGTCAACACCGAAGCGTGACATGCTGATAGTTTTGGGAGACGCAAATGCCAAAGTAGGGTGTAACAACAACTACTATGAGAAATTATGAATGAGAGTGGTGAAAGACCTATTGAGGTATGTGAAGAAAACGATCTGGTGATTGGAGGCACATGCTTCAATCACAAATACACATGGACCTCACCAAACAACAGAGGCAAAAACCAAATTGATCACTTCATCATTAACGGCATATACAGGAGGTCTCTCGCTGATGTACGAGCCATGAGGGGTGCAGGTGCTGGAACTGACCATAACCTTGTGGTCGGCAAAGTGAAGCTTAGGCTTTCAAGACACAAACTCAGGAACACCAGGAGAAGGGCAACATTCAACACTGCATTTTTGAAACAAAAAGACATCCTAAAGCAATTCACGGTAGAGTTGAAAAGCAGGTTTGAAGCACTGGAAGAGGGTATGAAAACAGCCATGGAAGAGGCAAACATACAAAAAGAATGGGAAGATTTCACCACAATCTACACGGAGAGAGCCGAAAAGGTCCTGGGTAGGAAAAGGAAGGAGCATAAAGAATGGATAAGCAGTGAAACTTGGAAAGCTATAGACGAAGGGAAGAAAATGAAAAATGAGATAAACTGTGCAAGATCAGAGAGAATTCGTGCTGTCAAAAACAGACGCTTTGTGAGATGGACAGGAGTGTAAAGAAAAAAGTCAGAGAAGATAAACGTAAGATGATAAATGGGCTCGCTGAAGAAGTGGAGCATGCAGCAAAAAACAATGACATGGGAACTCTGTACAGGATTACGAAGCTATTGTGCAACAAGAAAAAGCAATCAGCAACTGGTGTTTGAAACAAAGCTGGTAAGCTACTCATTGAAGATGGTCAGATACTTCAAAGATGGAAAGAACACTTCCAAGAAGTATTAAACTTTGAGAATGAATGTGACAAAAATGTGGAAGAAGATTAGTTTGAGATGAGTAATGTTAAAACCATCAAAGAAATCAACACAGGCCCCTTCACAGAAGAGGAAGTGAAGATAGCATTAAAGAAGTTGAAGAACAATAAAGCAACAGGAGTAGATAACGTCAGCTGAGAAATGTTAAAAACTGGAAGAAAGATCACTTACAAGAGATTACTGCACATGTTCGAGAAAGTGAGAGAGAACATCAATATGCCAAGTGACTGGAAGAAATCAATGATAGCTAAAGTACCAAAGAAAGGTGACCTCGCTAAATGCGACAACAGTAGAGGAATTTCGCTGCCTTCCATACCCGGGAAAGTCTTCTAAAGAGTTGTTTTAGAAAGAATCAGGAAAGGAGCAGAGGAAAAACTGAGAAACAATCGACAGCATATAAAAAAGGACACGGGACAGCTGAGCAGATTTTCATACTTCGAAATATTGTCTTTGGAAGTATTNTCACTTACAAGAGATTACTGCACATGTTCGAGAAAGTGAGAGAGAACATCAATATGCCAAGTGACTGGAAGAAATCAATGATAGCTAAAGTACCAAAGAAAGGTGACCTCGCTAAATGCGACAACAGTAGAGGAATTTCGCTGCCTTCCATACCCGGGAAAGTCTTCTAAAGAGTTGTTTTAGAAAGAATCAGGAAAGGAGCAGAGGAAAAACTGAGAAACAACCGGCAGCATATAAAAAAGGACACGGGACAGCTGAGCAGATTTTCATACTTCGAAATATTGTCTTTGAAAGTATTAGTCTCTGGAAGAAACTGAAGTTTTATGGAGTTTCAGATCTCTTTATAGAGATCATAAAGGAAATGTACAGAGGAAGTAGTAGTTGCGTCATTAACAACGGGAAGACGTCAGAGTGGTTCTCTGTAAAAACTGGAGTTCGACAAGGCTGTGTGATGTCAGGCTTCCTCTTCATTGTTGCTTTGGATTTAATCGTGAGGAAAGCAACAGCGGCAAAGAAAACAGGAATAAGATGGACGTTTACCACTCAGCTTGAAGACTTAGACTCTGCAGACGATATTGCCCTCCTATCCAGCAAGCACCAACATATGCAGGAAAAAACTGGAAAGTTATGTAAATATGCTGAAAACATCGGTCTCAAAATCAATACAGACAAAGCCAAGATGTTGAGACTAAATCACAAGGAAAAGCGCCCAATCGAGATCAAGGGCAGAAGTGTTGAAGACGTGGACACCTTCACATACCTCGGTGCCATAATAAACAAAACAGGACGATCCACTGAAGGTATCACACATAGGCTGAGTCTAGTAAGAAATGCGTTTGCCATGCTTAACCCACTCTGGAAGTCATACCAACACATTAGTAAGACCAAGATTCGAGTGTATAACAGCAGCGTAATTTCCGTGCTACTCTATGGAGGAGAGATATGAAAATTAAATGAAAATGATGTCACCAGATTGGAAATATTTCAGAGAAAATGTCTGAAAAGGATTTTCCGTATCTTCTGGCTCACGAAAATCACAAACAACGAGCTCTACCTTAGGACGAAGACCAGTCCAGTAGGAGAGATCATAAGGTGTAGGAGATGGAGATGGATTGGACGTACTCTGAGAAAGCCACAAATGATAGCTGTAGAGTAGCCTTAACATGGACACCAGAGGGAAGAAGAAAGAGAGGACGCTCACGAACAACATGGCGGAGGAGTGCGGAAGCAGAAAGAAATGACCTGGGATGGCAAACATGGAACGAAGCTTGGAACATAGTCAAAGGCAGAGAGATGGCGGAGGATGTTCTCAAACTTTATGAGCCGCCCATGGCTGTAAGAGGGTAAGTAAGTAACAGCGTGGAATATTCACACAACTTTGTGCCAATGTTGCCGTTTGTGTTGAATCTACATGTACATTAATTATACTAGTACACTATTGGGGACTGGTGATTGTCCATTACGTCCTTTGCCTGTGGTTTGAAAGCCATCCTAATTGCATTGAACTCTTTCTCGCTTAAAAATGCCACAGTTAACTCGTCGTTAGTGCAATAACTCACCAGATAACTTTTGCAACATTTGTGGAAATTATACCATAGTATCTCGACGTAGGAAGTTTTCCAGTGTTATTATCAGTGCCTGTGAAAAATACTTTGACAGCAAGTCAGACCTGGATAAGACACGCATCACTGGGCGAAGGAGACAGGAAGAAGATGCCCTTCGTTGTACCTATGATCTGACGTGAGCCAACTGATCATGTATCAAATTGTTATTTTTGTTTGACTTAGTTTACCCGTGGAATCGGGAAAGTGAGGAGAGTCACGAGCTATGCAGGAGTTAGGTCTGTCACTCGACCAGTGCCACATGATGATCACCTCCCGGTACCTGGATCCTCACGAATAGAGGACACTCAACATTCAACCCTTAACCCCAGCGATGTTCCATCTGGATCCAGCTATGAAGCCCCTGACAACAAGGTACATCTCATAAGGCAACCCGAACTCAATGATCTCGCGCGTGATTTGATGCTTTACAAGCAGCGCTCAGAAATACGTGCATCACAGCGCAATGACTGGAACATGCTGGATCCATCAGCGCGGATTACTGCGTTTCTCACACGCAACCAACGTACGACACGATGCAGACTGTCCTTGACCTCATATAGTACCAGGAGCTCAAGTAGGCCATATGTAGCGATTTCGAGGTAATCGGACTACTGCTGGGCCTTCAGGGTGGATACACGAAGCACATCTGTTTCCTCTGCCCTTGGGATAGTCGAGCTGACGACCAGCATTACAAGAAAAAGAACTGGCCACAGCGAGAATCCTTCGTGTCTGAAAAGCAGAACGCCAAAGCCAAGCCGCTCGTGGAACCAGAACCTGTTCTGCTTCCTCCATTACATATCAAACTGGGTTTGATGAAACAGTTTGTCAAAGCAATGAATAAGGAGAGCAAAGGATTCAAGTACATAGAAGAGAAGTTCCCTAAGATCAATGAAGCGAAGTTGAAAGCGGGAATATTTATTGGGCCCCAGATTAGAGGCCTGATCGTGGACGAAAAATTCACAAAGCTTCTAACTCCGAAGGAGGTAAGAGCAAGGGTGTCCTTCAAGACTGCGATTTACTACCTACCTCGGTAATACAAAGTCAGATAACTATGTGCAACGAATCAATAATCTTCTCCGAGACTACAAGAAAATGGGCTGCCGTATGTCATTGAAACTCCACTACTTGCGCTCTCATCTAGACTTCTTTCCTGACAACCTTGGAGCAGTCAGTGACGAGCACGGCGAGCACTTTCACCAAACAATCTCGACAATCGAGCATCGTTATCAAGGCCGGTGGGATCCTGCAATGTAGGGCGATTACTGCTGGCTCCAACAACGGGAAACCACTGGCGTTCACAGCCGAAAAGCAAGCCGTTTTTTCGAACTTTGACTTTTTGTTGAATTATATCCTTGTACTGTGCATGCTGTAACTGGCTATCGATATGTGATTAATGCCTATAATTACTGAAGTAGTTTGTATAATGTTGTACTACTTTGTATCTTGATTTGCATTTACAAATAGTGGGTTGTTAAAGTCAAAATTTGAATTCAATATATTTATGCATCTATTGTACACGTAAATGTACATGTTTCATCGAGACAGATAAGTTTACACGACGGAAGTATGTCAACGAACATCAAGTTTACGTATCGACCGCTAGATGTCGCCAATGTAAACGACATAAACATTGGATAAAACACCCCTAGACACTTTGACCATCTCACAACCCCCAAGGCAATACGTCAACATACGCCTAAAATGTGTCATTACGTAATTTCAACTTTATTGCATAACACGAAAACTACACCATAGATATAATTTTTTCTTCCAGATTCGGAATCAGCACCCCAAATTGCCCAGAAAATCAATAAGATATCAAAATCGCAGAAAACGTTTGAAAAAATGTTGTTCAGGCCTTGTCTGTTGCACGTTTTGTAAATAGTAGAGCCTCAGCTTTTGCAGTTACTTTAGCTGTGAGTTTTCTTGGAGTGATGAACATGTAAGTTTTGGTAGGATTCCAAACTGTCAAAGACTCAGGCCGTTTTTTATGCATAGCGAACTCTCCAATATTCGAAGTCTCATTTTTCAAGCTTCCGGCTTTTTGAATAAAAATTTTATCCAAAGGCAAAATAAACTCAATTAGTAGTTGCAAGAGGTTTTTCTGGTTTTAATCAGATACTTGTTCTGCAATTATAGACAAACCTTATTTAGGTCCAATGAAGAATTTTGTCACTATTTTTATTGGTTAAAAAGACAGGAGAAAAGATTGGGAGCGACAAAAAAAATTGGATTTTTTCTGTTTTTAATATTTGGATGTTTCATAGTAATGTAATATATTCCATTTTGCAGTGAGTGTATTCATTTATCCTATTATACATGCATTTTTGTGGTGCCTTTTTGACTAGCTTTCCCGATATGGAATATCCTATACACCACCACACAACAATTTTTGGGAACCAAACGGTATTCGAATTACAGGACGTTCTCTGTGTTTTAGATGCAGTGACCAATGCTGGATGTCTCACATGAATCACTTGAAAAATAAATAAGAAAAAAATCACCTTCAAATATCGTCATTTAAGCGGCGGTAGCCATTGACAATGGGTTACAATAGGTTGGAAGTGCCGTTATTGCCTTTAAATCGGTTATTTTTACGTTCCATTCCCTGTCACATATGTAATTTTCCTTTTAGGTAAACTACGTCGAGTATGCAGATGAGCTAGCGAAAGAAATAGGATGTTATCCAAGTGTAAGTAAACTCATTGTTGAAGACCCAATTTTGGCTCTTCGCTGTTTATTTGGCCCAACATATCCTTATCAGTACCGATTAGTGGGACCGGACATTTGGAGGGGTGCGAGAACGGCTATACTAAAAGCTGGTGAAGATTCTGTATGGACGACAAGATATCTTATGGAAATAGAAAAGCTTAATAAAATGACTAAATTTGAATGGGTATCAAGATTTCTATTACAGTTGGTAACTGTTATTGTTTTCCCTGGTACAGTGCCTCTCCTTTGTTAGCAGTGCAAATCATGTTTGTAGTAAGACTGATTGACGTCGGACTCGGTGGGTATGACAATGGCCTGGTATGCATATAAATGCCTTAGATTAAGAGATATAAACTTTATGTCGTGGAATATTTTGTTTACATGCATTCCAACAGACTTTTTTATCTGAAGAAAAATTTATATTTCGTTTCTTTTGCCTGTACCTCGCATGTCCGTCTGCCAGCCTTTCTGTCTTGCGAGAAAAGTGCTGTGCTCATTGCCATCGTTTTTATCCTTTCCCATTTCATTTTTCTAGTCGTCTACACATATTCTTACGAGAGAAGCGTTTTGTTTATTTCTTTTGCTTAATAAAAACACTTTTTACTTAGTAACGTGAATTTAGAAATTGGTACTGTTAGTGTTTATTTTTTTGTAATTAGTAAAAATGCCGAGGACAAACAACAAATACAGTACACACAGTCTTGTAATGTTGTTAATTTTTTGTTTTTATTTCTTCTCCATTTATGAACATTGAAAAGCACGTTTTCACTCATTATTTTTTACATTTATTAGCAATAGAACGCTGTAAACCATTAAAATGTTCATTTATCTGTTCATCTATTTTCTACCTGCTTATGTTGTTATTTATATGGTTTTATGTATGTATATATCCTTCCATCCCTCAAACAGCTCACAAACAAAATTCAGGCTTGCATAGTCTCATATTATGAACTATGAACCCAATTCAAGAATTACAGAAGACTACATTTTCAATTATGTTACATCCGCATAGATTTTTTCTCTGTGAACCTATGCTAAAACCAATTATTACTAATTGTCCATCAAGTGAAAAACACTTTACCTGCTATTCAATACAGCGTAGTACGTTCTTATTATAGACACCAGATGTTATTGAATAAGACAGAATATTGTTTAGGAGATACCAGTTTATTTAGAGGTCTAAATGACAACCACAATACAACTTGAATGCTGTTGGAGACAACTGGTAATCGTTTTAGTTAGCATAACGTCTAACAGTCTTGTGTGTTTTGAGGAACCATAGAATTTTAAGTGCTTGATTCTTAGTTAACATTGAAATATCAACTAAAAGTATGAAAATGTTTATTCATTGGTCAACGTTGCAACTTGGCTAGAGAGTAGCACGCATTGATAATTTGCTTGGACAAGTTTTCAGGCATGGGTATGTAAACTGCTTTTATTATATTTGCGCGTTTTGAACATCGATTTTCCTTTTTTGTTTTAACACACTCTATCGTACCACGACACACTATCTCTGTTTTATGTCTTCCTTTAATAAGAAGTCTTTTTGAACCATTGGGAAAGAAATTACTGAAGATGGCCAACTAACAACCAAATGACCTTATTGTAGAACTAACTATTTTTAAATGCCTGCACTTCGTTGATAGTGAAATTGGCTTTCAATAAAACAGGGGGAAATGTATACGGATTGGAGTCCAAGCAGGTCCATTCAAGAAATTGCCTTGATCACCCAACTTCATAACTTCCTCAAGTTTTTTAAATGGTTAGAGACCGAAGGATGGGAATTACCGGCCATTGTGTGCTCCGTACTGAATTGACAGCCAGTGGCTTAAGTCTGTGGGAGTCTTCACGTAGCAAAAGAAGAGGAAATCCATCTGCCATCTTCTTCGACAACCTCAAGCGTGAAACCGGAGTGAAAAAAGCTGCTGATATACGCCCCCTTAAGGAAAAGAGATCTCTGGAAAGCTTCGAGATGTGCGCCCCAATTTTGTGTGGNACTTCATAACTTCCTCAAGTTTTTTAAAAGGTTAGAGACCGAAGGATGGGAATTACCGGCCATTGTGTGCTCCGTACTGAATTGACAGCCAGTGGCTTAAGTCTGTGGGAGTCTTCACGTAGCAAAAGAAGAGGAAATCCATCTGCCATCTTCTTCGACAACCTCAAGCGTGAAACCGGAGTGAAAAAAGCTGCTGATATACGCCCCCTTAAGGAAAAGAGATCTCTGGAAAGCTTCGAGATGTGCGCCCCAATTTTGTGTGGGCTTATCCCCCAATTTATCATCATCATGACCAACTCGCCACCTTGCTACCACCTAGTTTTGGCTGCTGTCTGTAGCTTGTATGATATACGTACATATTACTATCCCTGCCTGATTACGATGAATGAATTGTCATTTAATATGGTAATAAATGCAAAGGGGATTGAAAAGAGAATTTGAATCTGCGCTTCCGAGGCTTCACAATATTTAAGAAACTAACGTGTATTATGGTACATGTTCAACTAAAGCATTATAATTACCCCCTGATCGTTAGAGCAACTGAACACTAATACAAAGGTAAAACGCCAAACAAACTGATAAACATTTTCAATTATTTTCTATCGTAGCTTTGCAACCAAGGCAGTCGAGACATCCAGCCAGAAGCTCAAATGTCTGTCCTCTTTGAAACGGTACAAATTGTCAAGCTCCCAGTTTGAAAAATTTATTGCAATCACGTAGAGATATTTTTGGACCAGTAGATATTAAGAGTCAAAAGTCATAAAGGCCTAAGTTATGTTTTTGAAAATAGTACAATAATCTTGAGGATAGTCTTGGTGTTTTGGTAACAGGAAATGAACCATTTGTCAAAAGCATCGGAAGCTGGTTCTTCAATTTCCACATCCTTGTGATACTTTTACTACTTGACTGCATTTACTCCCTCCCCGGCAGTGACTCCTTTTCTAAACGTTTGTCACCATGGGCACATATTTAGCTCCCAAATTTGCCATTTCTGTTTTTTCTGTTTCTTTGTTAGGTAACTTTTTCATTATTGGGTTGCTTGCTGCATCTTCACTTCAAAGTGACAACAACGTCTTTGTAGTCTTGGGCACGTCAGTCAGGCTAAAAGCATTTGCTTAATTTGAAACGTATTAAGCAACTGCTTTCAGCCAGATTTCCATCGCGTTAACACTGGTTCAGGTTGTAGTCCAATACTCCATTCGGATAGAGTGTTTTGTGAGAGGACTTTGAAAAACGTTAGTTTTTCGGTGGCAATGAACTTATCAGTAAGTGAATGTTGTGTGCAATTCACAAAACATGTACCATTTGGGGCCAACGTACTTAAAACTCTTATCATTGTTTTCTTCCTGGAAGCGTCACCATCAGTAGTTTAGAGTAAGTTATGATTTACACAAAGTTGGCTACCTAAGCATCGCAATTATCTGTTGTCTCATCGGGAGAAGCTTATACAAACTTGTCATTTACAGCTGCCTTGATTTCAGGTATATCGAGTGTATACAATGTACCAATATTGTGCTTTGAATGGGGGAATTGAATGCTGTATAATTGCTTGAAAAGAGTGCTTTGTATGCAAGTTCGTAAAATGGAATATTGGCATCTATACAAACTTTGTTAAATTGGTAGAGCATTGCATCTTTTTATCATTTGTGACTGTTGAACTCTCGAGCACTATTTGTTTGTCTCCTGCAGCACTGCTATTCCCGTTCTTTCGTACATGCTATTCAGAAATGAAATGCTCCATTAACTGAAATCTATTCGTATATCTACTACTTGCATTGCAATATTTGCAGAGTAAAATAATTCCATCAAACGGTAAACACGGTGAAAATGTTAAGCAATTTCTTCCTATTGTAGTGAAATTCTGTTTACACTAAATGATGAATAAAGTATGTGTTGGGGTTCAAATGTAAGTAAACCAGTCAGGTCTTTTCTTGCAAAATGTAAAGGTGACAGCCCGACTTCCTATTTTCAGCATTGATGCTCGACAATGAACGTTGAACGATGAGCTTTGAATAAGAATATCTTTTTATCTTGAACTCTTTTATGAAGCCGACCGGGAACTGGAGTTAGGAAATAAATAAACTTCGTCCCACTACTTGAAGTCCTTGAGTTGCTGACTTCCTGTCCTCATGCAGCCTGTTGTAAAAGAGTCTTTTTGCAGTAAAGCAAAGCACATTTTATGGTCAACTATTGTCTTGTGTGTTATATTATAAACTGTGATTGTTTAATTAGATACAAGATATGTGTCAAAAATTTGTATGTTGTGAGCGAAACATTTGTCTTTGATCATCTTTGATTTAAATTTCCGACTTACATTACAAAAAGATTAAGTTTAGAAGAAAAAGATTTCTCTAACAGCCCGTTAGATCTAAATATTCCCAACTTTTCATTTGCTTATGTGACTGTAAGACCAATCGAGGTGCTGGACCATCTTTAAATATAGATCTGAGAAAGATTTTTGGCGTCAACATGTAAAAATTAAAATATACCCTTTTTTTAAATAAACGAAAAATTTAGAGCAAAAATTACACATTTTGCGTTTGAAGCCAAGTAAATCATTTTTGAAATATTGGTACATGATGCCTAAGGTGTTCTGTTTAGTTTTTCTGATTTCCGGCACCTGAGACGTCGCCCACGTCAGTCCAAGACCAGTTCCCGAGACCAACTATTTTCAATTTTCTTTTGGTGTAGTTGACATTTGCAGTTTTTGAAATTACTAGATTTTATTTTTAACATGTGTAATACGTAGCAAAAATGTAATTAAGGCTCTGACGGCAGTTCTTCTTATTTTCGGTTCAGATTGTGTGGAACTGAAAGAGTTCAAGCAGTTTAAAATTGGTCTAATAAAAACACTAGTCCATCGTGCTCTCGTTACTTGCTATCCTGAGAAATTGCCAGAAGAAATAGGTAAAATAAAGCAACTTTTGTTGAGTAATGGTTATCCTAACGATATGTTAGAGAAAGTAATTCGGTACCAGTTGTTTGGTAATTACTGCAGGATTGTTCCGCTTTTCTGCACGTGTCCGTGCACCTGTTATCAAAACTCGGTAGCGCGTTAAACGTCTTCATTGAGCAAGTATAATTGTGTTATCTGGTGAACAAAAGTTAACTTTATAGTATCTTAATATGGGGTGGACATATTGAAAGGGCTCACAGCCACTTTGTACTTCCGTTGTATTTATAAGATAAACAGAATAGCCAAATACAGATTATCTACTTCGAAAACTTTATTAAACAGGGACTAAAAAGTGCCCAAAATATGTCAAACTACCCTTGATAGGACTGGTTTCTATTAAATTTTAAAATCAAATTACCACGGCAGTCTTTCAACGCCATCATGCTACTGGTTATTTTTACCTGGCGAAAAATGCCTTGTCTTTCAAAAATTTCAGTATAGTTGTGGATGAGTTTAAACGTCGGTGTGATGTTAAACTGCGAATTCAATTAGTAAAGCTACTAACGAAATTATACCTCCTCTAACACAAAGGAAGAAACAGGAATGGACGATGGACGAGATTTAGAACTGATGAAAAAGGGGTAGAACAATAAACAGATGCTCGGAAGAATATGACAGATTAAACAGCGAGGTCCGTATAAAATATCGGCAAGCAAATGAGTGTGTGTATATGAAACAGTGCGAAGAACTGGAACGAATAGAGAAGACCAACCCACAGAAGTTGCATGACATGGTGCGACGGGTAATCTAAAGTAAAAGAGTGTAACACCCAGATGCATTGAAGCAAAGGATGGAAGTATTTTGGTTAATCAAGAGGAAATGTTAAATCGATGGAAAGAGTATTTAGAAGTGTTATTTGCTGATAACAGAGGAGAAAGAATTATTTTCCAGAAACAAGGAGGTAACCCGATGTTAAAAGGTTAAAAGTGGAAATAGAAAAAGCTGAAAAGAATATGAAAAGAGGTAAACCTGGGGGCCCGGATGGGGCTGTGGGAGAAACAATCACGGCACTAGAAAAGTTTGGAATAGAATGGATAACAAGATTAGCAAATGAAATCTATGACAAGGGTCATTTTCCAGAGATGATGTGCAGATCTATCTTTATCACTCTACACAAGAAATTGGGGGCTACGAAATGTGAGTTTTTAAGAAAAATCAGCTTGATGAGCCAACAGTTGAAACAGTTAGAGAGGTAGCATAAGAACAGTATGGTTTTACAGCAGATAAGGGCACACGAAGTGACATCTTCGTACTGAAATTATTAGCAGAGAATCCAGTTAGTATGCAAAAAGAAGTACATGTTTGTTTCATTAACTATGTGAAAGCCTTTGATCGAGTTAGACATGAGTCTGTTTGAAATCCTGGAAGCATTGCACCTAGATGGACAGGATATTCCGCTGTTGAAAAACTTATACTGGGAACAAAGGGCAGCTGTGAGACTCAATGGTGAAGTTAGTGAGTATGTTGAAATAAGGAAGGGAGTGAGGCAGGGTTGTGTACTACCTTCTGACCTGTTCTCACTTTACACAGAAATGATCATGCGAAACATTAAGAACATGTAAGGAATATCTATTGGTGGAACAAATGTTAACAACATCAGATATACAGATGACAGCGTTGGTAGTAGACAGTGAAGAAAAACTACAAAACATGGATACAGTTGTAGAAGAAAGCGAGAAAAAAGGTTTGGAGATAAACAGAAAGAAGTCATTTCTGATGGTATTTTCAAAAAAGAAAGAGACGAGATGTAAGATCCTGATTAACGGCCAAGAACTGGAGAAAGTTGAACAATTTGTTTATTTGGGTAGCTTTGTTTAATCAGACAATAGGTCAAAGGTGGAAATATAGAAAAGAATTGGCATTGCGAAAACAAACTTCAAAAAGTTGGAGAAGGTTCTACGGTCAAGTAGTATGACAGTCGAAACTAGAAGTAGACTATTTTAATACTACGTGTGGTCAAGTCTACTATATAGTTGCGAGAGTTGGACTATTACTAAAAGTCTGGAAGACAGGATTAGAGCAGTGGAAATGTGGTTTCTAAGGAGAATGTTGAGGGTATCATGGACAGACAGGATAACCAATGTGGATGTTCTGCGCAAGGCAGGGGCTAATAGATGTTTATTACAGACGATCGTGAACAGGCAGATTCGGTTTCTCGGGGATGTGATGTGGAAGGAGAGGCTTGAAGAGGTTGTACTGACTGGCCGTGCAGAAGGAAAAAGATCATGGTCAAGAGAAAGAACTACGTACTGGACAAGGTTAGAAAGTGCAACTGGTTGAAGACCCACTGTGCTCACTCAGGGCCTGAAGAACCGGCAAGAGAAGGGTGTTACGGCTGGCGCCCACGCCAGAACTCTGGCACAGCACTCAGATTGATTAATTAAAATGGTCTGCATATTTTCCCTCGTCTCAAATAACACTGAACAGTAATTTCCTATGTTTACCTTTTAACAAAGATCACACCAGGTGTCACTGACAAACAATTGGCTCTAAATCCAAATATTGCTAAAAAAGGAGTGAGTAGGATGCTATCACCACCCGGTTTGGGGACTTTTGCAAATTATTAATGAGAATAAATCCCTACCACTTCCTTTTTCAATAGAACTCTTAAATACACATTTTACAAGTAACACTGATAATAGTTTTTTTATAAATGTAACAAATAGAAAACATGAATCAAGATATTGTTATAATAGAATACAGCTTATACTCATGATATCAGGCATACCCTCCTCCAACACAAACAGCCTAGATAGCCCCTTCTATCTCGCCACGAACCAACACCAGCTATCTACACCGCCAAACATTGGTCAAACCAACTGTAGTTGTCAAGGACACGACGAAGAAGAAGCATAAACCCATGAAACACAGGCTTTAGTAATACATTATAATTTCATTACGTCATGTCTGAGACAAATTAATATATGTATTGCTTTTTTGACGAAATGTGTATTTTCGTCCAAGCTATTTTAACACAATTGGAAATACATTTTCGTCTGCTATTCATCTACTTTTCAGCCAGCTCCTCAGAGCTCATTTATCTTATCTAAGATGATGAAGATGACTTGCTGAACGAAGATGTATTTGAAATTTTTCAAGATATAGAATCGAATATGGAAGATGCCATAATACAAAAATACCAAACCAACAAGCTCAAACGAAGTTAAACTTTTGTAACTCAAGGAAAATTGAATGAGTTGTTTCAAGATTTAGATTTAACTAAAACAAAGGTAGAAAAGCAACGTTGGAACATACATGACCAGAATGTAAGGGTATCAGTATATCAGCAAAGAAGTACTAAACATATTTCATTCTTCAGTTGGTTCAGCAATATTATTTTTGTAATGATGTCTATGACTTGTTTCAAGCTCTGGGAATATCATTCTATTCAACAGTGTGGAGGCTTTTAATCCAGAATTTTAGGTATATTTTATAAGTCGGTATTATTGGATGGTGAAAATTAATCTTCTTCAACCATGCAGTGCAAACGAAGAAAATAAATGGCATTGTAAATCACTTATAAGTAAATAGGAAGGATGACAAACACAAGTTTAAAATCTGTTGTGATATAATATTGGTTATCATTTTACTTGGTCAATATACTGGTTATGTACAATATACGTGCTTCCTATGTGAATGAGACAGTAGTGCCAAATCATAACATTAGAAAACAAAAGTTTCACGTTTGGGGTAAAAAATGTAATTTAAATAAAAAACCTTGTTGATGAAGAGACATCGTCACACCTACCTTGCACATAAAGTTGGGACTGGTGAGATTTTAATCCAAGTAAAATGTTTGTGAAATTCTGTCCCAAGGTTTAAAATTTCAGATATAATAGTATATACTGTAATATTCGTTTCAGGGAAAGAAAATAATAACGTCAGTGTTACAAGTGCTAAAAACCAAGTAATCGAGAAGATAGTAAAACGAATGGGTAAGTTAGCTTATAAATAAAGCCAATAAACATACAATTAAAATCTTTGAATATTATTCTTATGATCATTATTAGCAGCGATCTTCAAGCCTTTGTTAAGATTAATTGTTTATAGCCACACGTTTAAGCGTTGTGTAGCCACTTATAAAGTCGTCTGCCTTAGATATCCGAATATTACTGTTATTATTATGATATATTTCCTTTAAGTTTTATTCTCTTTCTGTGAAGCAAACTTTAAGAAAACGGTGCACATGTTAGGTCAAATTCACATTTTCCAAAGGGTAAGAGATATCCAAAACATTTTAAACAATATTTGTTCAGGATGTGTAACTTTGGATTGATAGTAAAAAATAATAAGAATAAAATTATTATTATTACTATTATTATTATTATTGAAAAATTCTTTAGAATTGCTATTTTAAAATCCAACACCGAGTCACTACCAGTGACCTAGGGTGAGGGAAGTTGGGTAACAAAAACTTTTAAGGTGCACAAGAAGGGTGTCATTCAAACCGGTCAAAACATAAAAACATAATAAAAATCATTTTCTGACAAAACCACAAACATCAATTCGCAACAATTAAATGGAGAGGGCTTTCCTAAGAAGATGGGAAGTGCCATTCAAAACAATTTTTTGCACTTCCTGCAATGAGGGTTCACCCGGTATTTGCTTCAGGAAGGTGTCAGTTCCTTTCTTAATAAGACCCAATGCTCCAACAATCACTGGTATTGTCTTTGTCCTCAGATGCCACATTTTACCTATCTCAATCTCTAGATCTTTATACTTAGAAAGTTTCTCGAAAATCTTCGCAGAAACATTCCTATCAGAAGGGACACT
>RDPX01000180.1:2581879-2606072 GCA_003991215.1 Morbakka virulenta | reverse complement strand
TGTTTTTAAAATCCAAGAATGCGGAACACTGTCAAATGCCTTCTTGTAGTCAATCCACGCAGTGCTTAAATTTCGTTTTTTAGAGTGGGTATTTTCTAGGATCATTTTGTTTATCAAGAGCTGATCTTTACATCCATAAGAACCTCTCTTACAGCCTTTCTGTTCAGTAGGGAAAATATTTTGTTCGTCCATATGAATGTAAGTCCTCTCAGTTAGTATTGATGTCAGCAGTTTATACGATGTAGACAGACAGGTGATCGGCCGATAGTTTTTAGGGTTGCCAGTCTCACCACTTTTTGGTAACAGATACGTTGTCCCAAGGCAGAACCACTTAGGTATTGATTCGGGTTCTAGAAGAAGTTTATTAAAATTAGCTGCCATTCTACTATGGGCTGAAGAAAGAGTATCAAGCCAAAAATTCGGTATTTTGTCAATTCCAGGGGACTTCCACTTGTGAGACTTAGATAAAGCTGTTTTAATTTCATTGGTACTAATGTCTTCCCAATTATTATTATTATTATTATTATTATTATTATTATTATTATTTTTTAAATTAAGAAAGTCTTTTGATTATAAAGTAATCTCGTACGTCGCGCAAGTCCTTGGTAGTGGGGTGATAATTGTTCTGGCATGTCATGCGAAAGATCGTGGTTCGATTCCCCGCTGGGCAGAACTTTTTGGGGTTTTTTTTCATTTATTTCTTTTTACTACAAATGATAAAAAATACTATGCTACAGCCTCAGTTTGAAGTAAAGTAAGTTGTTTGCTTTTGACAACATAAAATTGAATTGAGGTATGTATATTGCAAATTGGTAATATTGGTAAATGGTAAAATTTACTTTAAAGGTATTGGTGAATAGTAGAATTTAAGGTCAAATTTTGTTACAAGTAAATGGTAAAATTTAAGTGCAAAAAATTATATCACAGGTAAAATTTGACCGTAATGGTAAAATTTAAGGTAAAATTTACTTCAAAGGTATTGGTGAATGGTAAAAAGGTCCATTTTGTTCCAAAAGTATTGGTAAATAATAAAATTTAAAAAACACCCGGAACGAGGAAGCGGGGAAGGCCAAAGAGGAGGTTTTCTGATTTGGTGAACGAAGACATGAGAGTGGCAGGTGCATCAACTGAGGATACCTCTGACAGACAGAGGTGGCAAGCATTGATCCGCTGTGGCGACCTCTAACGAGAGAAGCCGAAAGAAGATTTATACAAAGATCCCAAAAGCGCCATTTGTAAACAGTTAGATATACAGTGTAATCAAATACCTGGTTATCTTCCGTGTGTCGCGTTCACAACGGATCATTGGAAAGGTGAATATCAAGTTTGGGACTACACAAGCATCTCCACACATTTTATTGATGAAAAATTTGCGCTCCAAAAATATAGTTTGTGTGTTTCCAAATATTCTGAGGAAACCATGAAAAATGAAGACATTGCTAAAGATATCAATACCAAACTACTGGACTAAATTGATTTAGAAAGAGAACAAAAGCAACGTAAAGAAAAGAACGTTTTGACCTCTGGCAGTGATGGAAAAATGGTGCTTGGTGTGTCAAAACATTTTGAACGAATTTCTTGTGATGGACATGATTTGAATTTAGCCATGCAGTATGGTGTTGAACATAGTGATAAAAAGGTAAGAGATACCCATGCTTTGTATAAGTCATCAGTCGATCATTGTACTTGATCATCAGTTGCAAGCAGATTATCAAAAAAACTGATCGTCCACGATGGAATACTCATCTAGGAATGTATCAATCAATTGTTGATTCCTTGGACGATTTGATGAATGTGTTATCGGCGCGAGTTGAATTACGCTATCTTGCTAACATAGATAAAGATTTGTTAAACGGTATGACTAATTCATTGAGCCCATTCTTGAAAGCTACCGAAATATTATCAAAGGACAGTGAATCAACTATTCATTTGGTTCATCCTACTTACGCTTGGATACAGTGCCCATTAGAACGACAAATTGAGCGAAAAAATGATGGTGTTTCTTTTCTTAGAAAATCTCTATTGGAAGGATTAAATTTGAAATGTGAAGCCAAATTAGTATGGTGAAATTTTGCTGGGACCATTCTGGACCCGACGTCTAAGGATGACGAAATTAAAAATGCTTCTATGCATATTTCCAAAGAACTAAAACAAGTTAAAAAAGACTTTGAAATAATTGTGAATAAACTAAATCTGAATGATGCTCAAAAGGAAAGTGACAATACGCTCGATAAGGACGGAAAATAACCGCCACGAAAACGCAGAAAAATTGGACGATTCTATGATGAGTGTAGCAATGACGAAGAGTCGCAAACTGATGATGATAAGAACAAACCAAATTCTGTTGTTGACGAATATTTTAATACTGACATGAAAGGATGTGAGGGTGAAATTCTACCGTGATGGAATTTGGTTAAAATTGTTCGGGGTGGGTATGGGGGATTATATTGTATCCCCCGCACATCTCTATTGATGTGTATTTGAAAGAAATAGAGCGAAAAGAATCGTTGACCTAGAAAAGGCCTATGATAGGGTCCCCAGAGAAGACGTGTGGTACTGTATGAGAGACCAGGAGTGCCAGAAAATTATACCAAAGCAGTTCAAGACATGTATTCAGAGTGCGAGACTGTGGTTAGGTTCCCAATGGGAACAACGGTGGATTTCAGGGTTGGAGTGGGATTGCATCAGAGTTCCACTCTCAGTCCTTTCCTCTTCGCAGTGACAACAGACAACCTTACGGAGCAAGTAAGGAGGGAACCACCATGGAGCATGATGTTTGAGACGATATTGTACTCTGCTGCCGTACAAAACAAGATGCAGAGCATCAACTGGAAAGACGGTGCCATGCACTGGATAAAGGTCTGAGAGTGAGCAGGCCAAAGACGGAGTTTCTGTGTCTGAATGATATAGAGAGTCAAACGAAGATATTCATGGACGGAAGGGAGATCAATCAAGTGGAAGAGTTTAAGTACCTGGGATCGACGCTGGAAAATAGCGGGGACTGCGAACGAGAGGTGCAGAAGAGAGTGCAGTCAGGATGGAATGGTTGGCGAAAGGTGACAGGTATCTTGTGTGACAAGAACATGCCAAATAAAGTTAAGGGAGCAATCCATAAGACAGTGGTAAGACCAGGTATGATGTATGGCACGGAAACAGTTCCGGTGACGAAAAGGCAAGAGAAGAGGATGGAAGTGAATGAGATGAAGATGTTGCGGTTTTCCATCGGAAAAACAAGGATGGATAGAATCCGAAATGAGACAGTACGGAACACACTGGGCGTGGGTCAGGTTGGGGGAGAAGTTGAGAGAGTCTAGGTTGAAGTGGTTCGGACACGTGATGCGTATGGATGAGAAGTATGTGGGAAAGCGGGTGATGGGAATGGCACCACCAGGAAATAGGAAGCGTGGGAGACCGAAGAGACGTTTCTCTGACTCGGTTAATGAGAATATGAAGGTGTTTGGAGCCCCTGCAGAGGACATCACCGACAGACAGAGGTGGAGAGCGATAGTCCGCTGTGGCGACCCCTAAAGGGAAAAGCCGAAAGAAGAAAAAGAAGATGAAGAACCATAAAAAACTTGCATTGAGGGATTGTTAAAAAATAAATAAATAAATAAAATGTAAAAAACGTCTGTTTCTTATTTTCCTCTTACAGCTTTCGCTAGTGTTCATAGCATAACTTTATAAAACCACACTTTACAACAGACTTCTCGCTCGATTTTTATTCATATCAAATAACATTTGTCTAATACCGTTTTTAGGCATATTGGCAAGCATATGGAAAATATAGGTTACCGTGTCGTCAACCTGTCTGCACATCACACATTTAAATTCGTTATTAGTTTTACCGATTTCGTTCATAATATGATATGAAAATATTGCTTTTTTAGACTGCCAGTGTCATATTTTCTTTATATCACTTTATTTCTGTGTTTTTAAACTAACGTCAAATTTCTTCTTCTTCATTGACATAATCCAACAAACCCTTTTAAAGCATCTTTCAGCCAAAATTTCTTCAATAACAAATATTTCCTGATGTTACCATACTAGCGTTTCCGGTCCTTAGTACTAGCAGTTTTCCTCTCAACTTTACTGTTCATACTTGTTTGAAAGGGTGTCCAATCCCTATGCTGAAAAGATGATCAAACCATATTTACCTATTATTCCTATTGTCATAGTTATTTACTATCTAATTGATGTTTATTGATATTTAAATATTTTCTATTTTTATTATGAAATTTTATCAACACATTTTTTTCTCTTGTTGCATATTGACATTCTATTTCATAGTTGCACTACTGCTACTCCCCCTGCGTTCTCTCACTAATACTCTACTACCACCACTACGACGATGACCACTTTTATTACCACTACCATTATTGCTGCCACTACTACTAATATAATTGGTAATTCTGTTGCTACTAATACTACCGCATTTACTACCACTATTGTTACCACTACTACTACTACGTCATCTCAGTCAGTAGACTATTTCTCGTAGCATAATTCTTGGTGGAATTTAATCATTTTGAAATTTGCATTTTTTCCTGCCACAGTGAAGCATATAATATTGACTAGCCAGCTTGAACTTTTTGAAGAGACGCAAAGGCATAACGGTAAGTTTATTTACTTCCATTAAATTTCTGCATTATTTGGAAATTCACAAATCTGAAAAGACCATGTGAATTTTTTATTTACATTACTGCAATCCCAAGTGATACATTTCAAACTATCAAACTCTGAGGTAAATAAGTTATCCGGCTCCTAAGAACTGGATAGGTGTATTGAAGCAATGATATGAAAGATCGAGCTCGAAATTCAAATGAAGGATGGTTAATAACTAAACATTAGTCTTCAAAAAATGGCAAAGCTAGAGATAAACATTTGCTGTCAGGAAACATCAAGAAGGAATGTCAATTGAATGGAAGTGTTGGTGAAATTTCCCGCTAAAAGAATATTCAGGTATGCGACTTGTATGCCAAGTAGTCTCCCCGAGATCGTAATGACTCACTAGAGAAAAAATGTGCTTCATTAAATCTATGAAAATTGCTAGAAGAGAAGAAATCGTAGTTACCATGAAAATTTGGTTTAACAAGATAAAATAGTACTGGATGAAAACAAAACAAAACAAAACACTCCGAAGGCATTTCTGTGACCTAATACTAAGTAGGAGAATGAGTTATTCAGGTAGGTAATAGTCAATGCCCGGATTTTCTTGCTTCTCGCTAAGTACAACAGAAAAAGTCCTTAAGGACAATGCCACTATATGCTAAGATGAGTTAGCCCCAGGTAATTCCTTGATGATTGAATCCCTAAGAAATAACATCCAAGGGTTCCATGCCAACCATGTAAAAAGTCCTTTACAAAAGGTGGTGAATGATGAGGAAGTGGAATTGTATCCTTTTGGGTAAAATACTTTTCTTCCACTGGCAAGGAGAATCCGTTATGTCATCAAAACAGAATTACGAAAGTTCTTTGTGGATACTGTAATAAACATGGATGTAACTTATTCAGTGTAGGCAGGGCAATATCCACAATATCTTGCATTTAACAAGGACTTTCCATCAGATGAACTGTTCGATTATGAAAAAAGTATCTCTAGAAACTTACAGCCAAAATAACCAGGTCAGTGACATGGTAAGATGTATTATGTTATTAAAAATAACATATTTGTTTTCGTCTTTATTGATTCTGGAATTCAAGAGTGCACACACGTTTACAACATAATTTCTCAAAATGTATGGAAAACCAAAACCCAGTGAAATTCATCAAATGAATTAGAGGGAAAAGGCAATTAACTGTTAAAAATGCATAAAAATTTTGTAAAACCACTACCCTTTTAATATCTATGTACCAAAGAAATGTTGTTTACCGCAAGTATATAACACTAATAGTATGATCAACCACACTAAGTAAGAAATTGACAAAATTACTGCACTACAAGTGCTTTATGCAAACCCCTATTTTTATGCAAGTAAATCAAAGTTTATAGAATAACTATATACCAGTATATAGAACAAATATTGTGGTAGAAAGAAAAAAACTAGAATATCGGGCAATTTAGCAACAAAATGTATGCAAGAAAAACCATTGAAATAAGAGATATAGAGGATAAAATGAGAGAAATTATAGTGATGGGATATTCTAAAAATATGAGGAATGTATTATTTGTATTAAATTGCATTAATTTGTATTATAGGTCTTATTTTTATTGACAAGTTTGCCTTAATTAAAGAAGTTCAAGATTAATTCGGTTTTTCAAATTTCTTTAGGTAGCAAAATTACTGTTAACCTATTATAAATGACCCCTTTAAAGTAATTAAATTAGTAATTAAAGTAATAGATAAATAATACCTATTGGAATGGACAATTTCAAAGCTACTGCTGAAAAGAGAGTACCTTGTAATATTTTATGCGTCATGTCATTAGAGCAAGTGAATATCTATCGATATTTTTGCAAATGCAGTCGAATTATCTACCATTACGTTGTCAGAGTTGTTATTTTGTTCTTGTTTGAAACACGCAAATGGTTAATAGAATGATACACATGGTTGTGATTTTTATTGGAGCTTTGTTTTAATTTCAGTTATGTAGTGGAAAATACCACCCATGACTTTACTTCCTCTTCATGTCAAGAATATACTTTCCAATCGGCTTTATACATCATTTATTTTGTTATTTTATCCATTAAATTGTGCAAAATTTTAAAAAATGTTAATGCCTCCAAGATCAATTCTACGTCAAAAGAGGTGGCTATCATCTCCAATTACTAGAGATCAATTAAGACTTAACTGTAATACAGCAAAATATTAGTCATCTCAACCGCCTACGTCTGTGCGTATTAAAATATCACCCCTCCCTCCTACATACAACAGGATGGAAAAGGTGAAGGGTTGAACAGAATTACCTTATTGCTGTAGATTAAAATAGTTTACGATAAAATGCAGTCAAACTCTAAAAGAGAGCTCGATTTTACCTCGTCCTCAGTTTTCTATTCTTTATTCCTTATTCTAGTCATCAACTTTATAACATACAGCCTTGAATTAACACGGACAGAATCCGTTCGTAAAGGCAGTAAGTTATTGATTTTGAGCTATGCCTATTCATACCACTTCTTTCAATTTAATTATTTGAATGTATTATGCAAAACAGTGCATTACTGCAAATACTCCTAACTTTTGAACAAATATAAACATTTTTACAGACAAATGCCAGAATGTTATAATAAAGCTATTTCTAGTTCAGGTCTGTTCTCAAACTTCACTAAAATAGGTTCAAAAATGATATTATTTTCAATTCTTATAAGGAGTTTTCATCACAAAGCTGACGTTGGGGCAAACAATTGCTTTCCCAAATAAATTTTATTTACAGGATCACACAACAGAATAAAAACATATTTGAACTCACTCTTTTCCCTTTAATTTTAATCATTCAAGGATTTATATAGTTTTTTAAACAGTGAACCATCTGTTGAATTACATACCGAGTCTTTGTACATTTTTGATACTCACGAATGGATTGTGGGTAGCTGTACTCGCAGTTATGACCTTAAAAAAAGCCGGCAAAATGGTGCCTTCAGCCCAATTAAACAGTTTCGTGTGTTAAAACTTATGAAACTTTACGGCGGTCTTCTCAGTCTGAATCCAGCTAGTAAAAAGCTTGAAATCCATTCTTTATAGGGGAAAATATACTGTTCGTACTCAGTAAAAAAGTGAAACAACTTATTTCTTCCTCTTTTATTTTATTACCGAAAATCGATTGTCGGATTTAATCACACGACCGACATTTTTTTTATCAAGATAAGAGACCCCATTTTATGTGAAACATATTTATTTCATTTTCAACTGGATAATATTAAATGAAGAGACCTTTATCAGCAGGTACTAAATCGAATGTGATCCAATAATAGTTCTAGGAAATAAGTATACAATCACAAATACAAGAACTAAATAACGAGAAACATGTATAAATCAGTGATGAAAAAAATAAGAGTATGAGTATATATAGATTTAAAAGAAATAATTCTTGATTGCCTTGATTCTAGGAGTTCTAGGAGTCGTGGCTTAATATTTAGTTCAGTTGCACTGTAACCAAAAGACTCCAGGTTCGGTTCTCCTAATTTTAAGACTCTTGAGAAAATAACCATTATTTGATGTCAGGAAGTGCATCCGGACAGAAAATATTTTAGTCCTCCAATAGAGCTCAGAAGGGCACCATCTGAGCTCAGAAAGATGGAAAAATGACGTTAAAGAAAAAGAAAGAAACTGTTTTTTCATGAGGTCGGAGGAGATAATTAAAACAAAATGACCACTTAAAAATCTCTTGTTGTTTGGATTTGACTACTTTACTCATGTGATCCATTTTGTGTTTTAAAGAAACATTTTGAACGAAATTCATGCAATTTAAACTCCCCCTTCTATCATAACAACTGTTGTTGCCTCTTTTTATCTCTATCCTAAAGAATATCATATGATCAGTAGTAAAATATCTGTCTTAAAAGTGCTATTTAGTACAGAACGTATCTTACGTAAAGTTTATGAATGATACTTGCCCAAGTACAGAATCTTTTAAAATGTACTTGATAGCATCCTATTTATATGCTAAAATGCACTATTTATTTAAAATCTTTATTTTTTTCCAAATTGATATCTAAGCGCTCAAAATATATTTCATCTTAGTAAGAGGTGATATTTACAGAAAAGAATAGTTATTATGTGTCCATCCTTACCCCTCTACCTCATTACACAGACTTTGCCCATAAAGAACTTAACGCTTATATTCGAGACGAGTTAATTCTTTCCCTTCAGTTGTCGAGGGGAGATAACTTTTCGTACCCTGATCTTAGAATGGCTTTTGTTTTCCCAATAATCATTTAATAACGGTATTTCTTAATCCTGGAAATTATATTACTGATGCAAATAATTAAAAATAAGACAATTTTTACAGATATTTCTCTTTGCAAGGAAAGGACCCACAAGCTTTATATTGTTTTTTTTTACTTGCACATTGCTTTGTCCTTGTATCCATCACATCTACCATTAGGTTTCTCATCGGTGGGGAGGGAAAATCACCAATTTAATTCTGCTAAGATTTGCTTCTCCTCATCTTTGCATTGCGTGTTTGTCAATAAGAAACCTTTTAAGCCTTTTTCTGAAGAATACCCATCCATAAAATTAGCTGTACTTCTTTTCTATTTCCATACATATCTATTCATTTCATGAAATATCAACCAAAAGTAGGGTGAGCTTTTTTATCCTAGAAATAGGAACCTTCTTTGTACAGGAAAACAGATAGGTGGCCTGTTGGACTTTGGTCGTAGCTTCATGCTTTCCGTATTGCATTAAACTCAGAATAATATTAATAAATTGTTCAAAACAGAAGTAATATTTAAAGAAGTTACAGCTATGATCTTCCTGTGAGTTTAACAATCTTCTTGACAGAAGATTGAGCTTAACAGAAGTAAAAGAAAGTTCTATTTTTTAACGGAACAATTGGAAACCGACAAGACTAAAGCAATCAGTTTAGAGATGCGATTTTTATTTTTCAACAACCACACTAAGAGACCGGTTGCCCACGTGTATTTAAAAGGAGTTTTCGAAAGAGAAACCACAAGCCACTGAAGACTTGGCATCAAAGCCTCCAGAGCGGATAATTTCTGGCTGAAGAGGAAAATGACCTTGTAGCAGAAGAAATCTAAACTTAAAGAAAGCTGTGTAGAAAAAGGAACATCCTACTCCTTTTAAAAAAACCTGGCTGTTTTTGGCTGTGAAAATATAAATGAAGCATACAAAACAAACTCTGACGATTGCAGCCCATGCAAAGCATTCAAATTAGTGGAATGTGAGGTAGAATGTTTTAACTCTTACTAAATTAACTTGCTTTCAAATTTAGAGGATTAATTAGTCAATTAAAATGTGCTTAAAGCATAGTTAACATATATGTAATATATGGTTGTCTTCAGAGATTAATCAGACAAGATACAAAGCACTCTTAGATTTTCCTCTGTCATGTGCGAAGTGCACTACTTGTACACAGTATGAATTTTTCATGTAGAATGGTTAAAACATGAAGAACAGTCATTACTCGTTTCTTGTGGCTTTAAAACAGGAGATCAATTTGCAAAGAAAATCGCTAAAGCTGTAGTCAACTAAAATATTTCTAAAGGTAGGATTATTGACGTGGACTGCACTCTTTCTAAATCTGTTCCAAACTTAACCTCGCCATCAACGAGAAAATGTTAAAACAAATCTGTCTTAAGTACGAAACCAATAAACATATTCCTCACAGCCCATTCGGAATGTTCAAGGAGAAATGCCTTCGTATAGCTTTAATTAAATGTAAAAAAAAAGTGCGAATTTCTATTTGACGAAATTTCAAAGGTGCTTCTGGTTTTCTCATAACTGCGACATAGCTGGACCTAACCCTGGATGAGAAAGGAAAAAGGTTGTGTAGCGAGCTCGCGACAAAGTCATGTAAAAAATCCTTTGAGCTACAAAAATAAAGCAACATCAGAGATATTAACAACGTGGATTGAAGGAAAACAACAGCCCAGGATATTGGTAGGATGACGGTTGGTAGCCAAACCCATGATAGGGAGGTGACAGCCAAAATGTAAAGGTTCTCAGACCCGAAATTGCACAACAATTGGGCTGTTAGAACACTTTACCAGAGCATTCGGCTAGCTGGCATCGTCAGAAATATGGAAAACTACAACTTGTGTTTTCTGGGAGTCAGTAAAACAAGATGGACAGCTCCTAAAATTTCAGGAAGAGATGACGGTTAAGACGACAGAGGCTTGGGTTCAGTTATGAACAAAGAGGTAATCAAAACTATGCTGCAATGGAGACCCATAAATGAGGAACTGATATCAGCGTGATTTAACTCATTGTATGGATAGCTTACAGTCATCCTCTTTTACGCTGCTACTGAGGTGGCAGAGGATCCAGACGAGGAGACGTTTTTGACCTGTCACAGGATGCGATTGAGACCACCCCAGTGCCTGCTGTTCAGCTTGTCATAGGAGACTTCATTGTGTAGACAGGAAGTGACAATACAGGAAGAGAAGTGACAATACAGGAAGAGAAGCCACAATAAGAGTTCATGGATGTTGCAGCAGGGACAACAATGGAGAGCGTTTGGCCAAGATGAGCGAAAAGAACAGCTTGGTCGCTGGTTGGACCTTTTCCCATCACGAAGACATACACAAGTGGATATGTAATTCACTTGATGGTCGTACCAAGAAACAGATTAACCAGGTTCTTACCAACAGGAGATAACCTGCAAGATGTTAGAGCTATAAGAAGGGCTGACATTAGTAGGGACCATGCCTTGTTCATAGCAAGATTAAAACTAAAGCTTAGGTAAATCAACACGTAAAGAGGCAGCCTTGCTTAGATGTGGACAGGTTGAAAGATTCAAAAGCGAAGAGAAACTTCCAATTTGAGATTTAAAAAAATAGACTGCTTAGTGGCCACCACCAGCTAACTATTGAATTATTCAACCAACGGATATTGTATGCTGAAAAGGTGTTAGGAGTGAAACATAGGAAGGGAGAAGAGTGGATGTCCGTCGGATATGTGTTACTCGATGGAAAGAGGCTTAAGTAAACAGACTGTTTGTCATAAAATAAACCGCATTGAAGTAATGAAATCCTGTGGTTCTTGAAAAAACTGATCAAACTGTATGCCTAAAATATTAAAGCTGATACAAGAGTAACAACTCATCAACAATACCTACTCATTTCGGGTGCATTTAAAACTGAAACTTCTTCAAAAAAGGGAGCACTAGATTAGTAGAGCACCGTGTAACTTACCTCTTATAGCCCCTTATTGTTACTACAAATGCATCATGCAAAATAAATGGGAAACTTTCATCTGGTGATTATTTTACATAATTTGTAACTAACTTGCCAATGAAGAGAAAATTGTGACAATGATTGACCTCAACCTGCAACTATCAACTAAAAACACGCCATGGAATAGCAACGAACGAAATGTTCTCCATTCAAGACTAAAATAAGAAAGAGTAGCACACATTGGGCGTGGAACAATACAGGAATCAGTAAAAGAAGCTCGAAACAGAACACAGCATTAGCTTAATAATATTGCTAGTTTCTACTTTTTTTGACTCTATTAATTTCTTTTAAACACTTACTGACCAATTTTATGTTTTAATTTATCATTTAAATTGGTATTTCTTTGCTTGAATTTTTATCCTCAGTCAGATTTCTATTGAAGAATAATAGAAATAGACCTATAAAGTAACTATCAACTTATGCTCTCAAGTTACCTTTTTCTAATAAATACTTTTGCAAATAATTTCTCTTTTATCTTTTTTATCTAGTTGTACGTTATACATAATTGTAATTGATAGATAAATCACTAGTTTGTTGATGAGGACGATTTCTTTAACATTGCATCTATGAAGTGCTGTCATACTATTTTAAAAATATATTATTTTAGGGAATATAAATGTGCTGAAAAACTTTTATATCAAATAAAATCCTTAATAATTTTTAAGGAGGATCAACTTTGAAACAGACCTATTTTCCTGCCTTTTGGAATTTAATGCATTATAAGATATATGAGGACCATAAAAATTTGAACTTTCGACATAAATTTATCTCACTCTTTGGGATAATTGCAGTGTTTGGTGAAACTGAAGCTGTTAAATAAACTCCTAAATTTCTCTGACCTTTTACACTTTTTTGGTACTTTTTGCATGAAGAGTACCAAAAGAAATTGCAGTATATTACATAGAATATGATAAAAGGTGTCCAAAACTGCCTAAAATGGTGCTGTATGCGTCTAAACTCTCTCGTCGAATAAAAACACCCCGTTTGTTAAACTGATAAGAAGAGCCCACTGAAAGGGTAATACATTACAGTTTAGTAATTGAACTTCTTGTACACTGTGTAGCACGTTCGATGTTTAGGAACTGGACTGAGACAACCTTAAGTATAGTGATAGGCATAAATATAATCGGTACTCACCCTCAACAACGACAACCATCATTATAACTTTGCTCTTACGTAGTGACTTTATCAATGGATCACGAAGTGTAACATTTATACACAAAGAGACAATTATATTTTTGAAAAAGTATATTCTTTAAGACTATTTTAAGTGATGCACCACCCTAATATTATCGTTGATTGTTCTTGTTAGACATGTTTTTGCACATATCATGCTTCTTGTCACTATCAACAGAACCATGTAGCAAGAAACAATGTGCCATTCAAATCCTCTTTTTGTTCTCATGCAGCCTGAATAACAACAATTTCTCGTTCTAATATCATTTCTAATAGTAGGTACCCCTCTAAAAAAGATTACTAAGTCTATATGACATATGTGTCTACCTATCTAACCAAAGTCTTCTCCTTTTCCAAGCTAGTGAAACTCTCCCAGTTTTCTCTGGTGTAAATCGTTTCGCTTGGCCCATTAATAGAGATTCTATTAGCGTCTTTCTTGAGCACAGTGGCATGTTTCATCCGTCCTCTGCTTAATTGGGTTATATTGTGTTGGGTACCCCCGTTAAGGAGCGACACACTTCCCTTGCAATGTAGTACACGTTGTCCAATTAGTTTTAATTTCCTTGCAATTGTGTTTCTTATTAGTGATAATTATCCTGTTAGTAACTGAACTATAATACATAATATCCATAAAATATTCAATGATATCTATTCCATTCCATATTTACGATATTGTAGCACCGATTTGGTTGTTTTCTAGAGCAGCCTCAGGGTAACCTGCAATACAAAGATGTTACCAGATACATTTGCAATGTCGGAAATTATAGGCGATAGGCTTAAATAAATAGAGATAACTTTCTCTGTAATTTAATGTCTTTAACATTGCTATTCCGTTGCTCTCTTGTTATTTTTGTAAGAAACTTGATTTACTCCCCGACGATACTCCAAAAGCAGCCACAGGTGATTTCAGGAAATTATCGGTAACTTAATTTGTCTGTACTACTGACTTTTTATTTCTGATGATTTGTCCTACTTACAATATAATCATTGACTGACTACTTTTTCTAATTTGCTTATCTTCAGATAAATCTAGTCCAAGTGAAAGAAACTCAAGACGGGAGTTTGCAAAACGTTTTGGTATTTATGTCATAGCATTTATTTCCTTTTTCAAATTTATTGTTAATGAATGGTAAAAGAGGGTTCAGCTTTCACAATAGCGTTGATGTATAATCATGAAATTACCTCTAATAATATTTCATACCACAGCGAATGATGTGTGGGTACATTTATCTGAAGAATATTATAGTAGTTTTGATACAAACACGACGTTTGATAGTTTAGGACATACTGGACGCTGTTTTCTTCAGAAGGAGATTATGAGGAGACAAGGTCACCAAAATTACTACACTCGTAGAAAATGGAGAGTAATGAACACCCTTTTTGCAAAGGCATAAATGGTATATTAGATTAAGAGGGTAATTAAGAGTCAACAGAAAAAAATACAAAAAATGTTTTGGGTTCTTTCATAAGCACAGAGAATTTCTGCCTCAGGGTTATAAAAAACATTTAGATCAAATTTTTTACTGAAGGTATATTATTGCAATAAATCTGCTACCGATGTTTAAGCTTTTTATGTCATATTTCTTTCTGAATCCCTAAATATGCTATCACAAAAGTTTCCACTATTAAATATTGTCATATATTCAAAAGGTGGAGTATCTTTCTTCTTTCTTGAACAATTTAGAGTGTCAGACCAGCTCGTTATGTATCAGTTTCACTTTTGTCACAAACTTTCAGGCATTTTTGCCACATTAAAGATACTAGTGTACAGCCGGCGTTTATTTGAGGCTAGGCGTTGATATAATAAGAAAATACGGTATACACGGATACATATACCCATTGTTACATAGTTATTTTAAATTACTTTACACTTACAAAACTGTAATGAATAAAAAGATCAATCTAACTGTATTGCAAGCAGCAATAGGCTTAACGCTACAATATGACTATGGAATGTGGAGAATGAAATATAGCCCTACAAAACAAGAAGCAACTACGCTCAACAACACAGAGCAGCTGCACCAATATGTAAGGTTCTAAATGATAAACTTTATAGAAAACCTATCATCATTAGGTTTCTGTATAGTTCAAGTTGAAATGACTTGTGTAAAAATCACCTAAAAGAAGTTACAATTACTGAGTAATAGGTGCGATATACCGACAAGAGAGTGGATCACATCTTGCTTTTTAAACGGTGATGATAGAATACTGAAAAAGAGGCAACCAAAAGACCTGACCTACTTTTCTAACCAAATGCAGCTAAGTGCACCTTAGGTAGATAGGTAGGTCACAGATATTTTGGAGCAATGTAATCCCCACAAGATACTGAAAGATACGATAGAAATGCATTATCTGTGTTTATTCCAAGCCCATAAAAATAATGATTATATCTGGCCCTGGTACTATTTCTTTTGTTTAAATAGAATTTTAGATTTCTTTAAAAAGTTTTTGCCTGAAATATGTACACTTTATTTCAGTAGTTGAATCATTGCATTACTTCGTTTTAGTTCAGCTGGTGATCCGCCAAAGTGTTGAACAACATGGTAAGTTAACTTTTATATATGTACTATTTAAACAGTTCTTAAGTTTGTGATTTTAATAGCGAATTTATATGCCAGCACTGCAGTACAAAGTATGGCTTCCAATGAATCCCTTAAAAGAGAAAAATAAATAAACCTCTTTTGCCGACTACAGTGCATTTGACCTTGGGCTATTATTATTATCATTGAGTGGTGGAGCGATACGAGCCCACAAAGGACTCAGCGGTAGAAACCCCAGTAAATCGATCCGACTCCTCGCCCGATGAGGGTAAGCTGGGTATATGCATCACGCCTAAGTGTGTGTGATAAATTGATGGTAATAAAAATACAATACATGGCCTTGTAGGTGGGGCTTATTTAGGTTTCTCAGTTTAGGTGACACATTCTGCTTAAAGTGGTCTACGTCAAGAGGCTTCACCCAAGACTTCCAGGCTAAGGAACAAATATTAGCTCCCCACCCTTTCAGAATTTGGGATTCACACTCACGATACCTAAATATGATGCTCCCCCACTACTCCCGCTTGAAATGCTTGACGAGTCAGCCGTTTTGAGACATGCACAACTGGTGATGATCATGCAACTGACTGGCAAAACTACAGTTTGAGCGGAAACGTTTGGTTTAGCCCATTTAAAAATACCAGGCAAAACAATTTCGTGTACCCCTCCATCCAATTAAGATCAGAGGTCATACATCTTACGACGCTAAGTCACTGGCTGACAATAATAGTCAGTGCCTGGTGTAATTATCTGGCCAATTATTATTATTATTATTACTATTACTATTATTACTATTATTATCATCATTATTATTATTATTATTTTGAAAATTTTTTAACTGGCTGATCTTTATACCGTAATTCTCCTTATTAGGCGAGTCACAACTAATGACCTAGGGCTAATAAGGTACTTTCTCCTATCTTTCACATCTCAAGAACTTTTCTTAGGATTCTAGCTGTTCCTAATAAAGCGGTCTTCTGCATGTCCACTATGTTAGGTTCAATATTCAATTTTTGAACCCAATTTTTAAACCCTTTGCTGACACTTCCTAATGCTCCTATCACAACAGGAATCACCTGCACCTTCTTCAAACCCCAAAGCCTTCCCATCTCCCTCTTCAAGTCTTGATATTTTTCAACCTTTTCCTTTTCCTTGTCTTCGATTCTTTTATCTGCTGGAACGGCAATGTCGATTATGAAGCAAGATTTCTGCTTTTTATCAATCAAAACAATGTCTGGCCTTCTTGCCTCTATTACATTGTCGCATTGAATATTGATGTCCCACAGAATCTTTACTTCTTCACTTTCTATCGCACCTTCAGGGGAATGTTCGTACCACTTTTCCTGATGTTCTAGCCCGTTTTTCTTGCATAGATCCCAGTGAATCCGTTTTGCAACACCGTCGTGTCTTCGTTTATATTCCTTCTGAGCCAGTTTTTCACACTCACTGATTACGTGTTGCACGCTTTCACCTCTTTTACCACACATTCTACATAAAGGGCTATCGCTGGTCTTATCAATTTTATGCTTTATGTAGTTCGTTCGAATCGCCTGTTCCTGTGCCGCGCATATCAGAGCCTCTGTTTCAACCTTCAAGTCACTTCTTGTCAACCAATCCCAGTTCTTGTCTTTGTCTATTATATCGGTTGTCTCCCTCGCAAACTGACCATACATGTTCTTTTCCCTCCATCTTTGCTGGAACTCTTCCCGCTTTCGCTTCTTGAACTCACTGTTATTTACTGTTCCTTCAGTTTGAATTGTTCTAGCATCTTTAACAGCAACTAAAAGAGGTTCCTCAGAGCTTAAGACATACTGGCCAAGACTGTTTTCCTCTGCATTCACCACCACTTCCACACTACTCAATCCCCTACCACCATCTTTTCGTTTGATATATAGCCTATCCACGTCACTTTTCGGATGAAACGCACCATGCATTGTCATCGTCTTTCTGGTCTTCCTATCAATCGTCTTTAATTCACTCTCTTTCCATCCAATGATCCCCGCTCCGTACCTGAAAATCGCTACTGCCCAAGTGTTAATCGCCGTGATCTTATTTTTTGCATTTAATTTGGATTTCAAAATTAATCTTAACCTTCTTTTATACTCTTTCGTTGTTTTACTCTTCATCTCATCTTCTCTAATTTTGTCGAGTTCGACTATTCCTAAGTAGGTATAGCCATGCTCCTCAACCTCCTTCATTATTTCCCCACTAGGGAGATCTATACCCTCGCATCTGCTTATTTTTCCCCTCTTCATAATCAACACTCCACATTTTTTGATTCCGAATTCCATGCCTATATCTTCGCTAAAAATGTGAACAGTTTTCACTAGCAAATCAATTTGGGTCTCATCTTTACCATAGAGCTTTAAATCATCCATAAACAGAAGGTGATTTAAAGATACTTGTCTCCGATTCAATTCATACCGTGCGCTGACTTTTCTTAAAACTAAAGACATTGGGATCATACACATAACAAACAACAGTGGTGAAAGACTATCTCCCTGAAAGATACCTCTTTTCACCTTAACATCTCCTAACTCTGTTCCATTAGAAGTAAGAGAAAGCTTCCACTTTTCCATACTTTTTCTGAGAAAATTTCTAATATTATCCGCAATCCCAAACATTTCCAAGCACTCCTGTATCCAGCTATGCGGGACAAAGTCATAGGCCTTCCTATAATCTATCCACGCCATAGCTAGATTGGTATGTCTCTTCCTGCAGTCTCGTAAAATCGTTTTATCGATTAACAGCTGGTCCTTAGTTCCACGGCTTTTACGCTTGCAACCCTTCTGTTCTTCAGGTAACAATCTTTCCCTTTCTAGATAGTTGTACATTTCGTCCGAAATCACTCTTGTTAACAGCTTGTACATAATTGGAAGGCAAGTTATTGGGCGATAATTATCAACAGCGTTTCCTTTAGAAATATCCTTTTGGCACAACACTGTGTGGCCATAAGTCATCCATTCAGGAATACACTGTTCTCCTAACAAGACGTCATTCAATTGTTTTGCGATACGATCATGTAGGATATCAAGATTTTTAATCCAGTATCCTTGTACTTTATCTTTCCCCGGGGCTTTCCAATTAGGCATTTTTCTGCATTGCTTTTTAACCATTGCTGTAGTTACTGTAATATTGTTTTGAGAGTGGTATTCACCATTCAACTCTTCCTTCATGGTACTCAACCATTCGGCTTCTTTATTATGTTCCTTCTCAATACTCCATATATCCCCCCAGAACTTCTTACTTACCTCAGCATCAGGTATGTCACCTGTTCTAATTCCACCGCCACTTAGTTCTGTATAAACTTTCTTTTGGTCAATGTTAAACAGTCTATTTTGGCGAAATTGTTTGATTCTCTGTTCGTACCGTTTGATCTTCGCACTTTTCGCAATTATCCTCTGCTTTAATTCTTCCATCACAGTTTTTATACCTTTCCTTTTCACTCTATACTTTTCCTCCAACTTCCTAAGTTTGTAGGTTTTCTTGATACCAATCTGTCCCTTCGACTCCCTGTCAAGTAAACTTAGGTCATGCTTTAATCTTTTGATATCATTTTCAATTCTTCTCTTCCACCTTGGCTCCTCCTTCTCTTTTTTCTCCAATTTCTTCAAGCCCAGTTTTTCAGCAACCCACACACTCACGGCTCTGATCAAATTATTCGTTTCTGTGATGTTCTTTGTGTTTACATATGAAATGGTCTCATTGACTTTATCAGTTAGCCTTTTGAGGTTTTTCTTGTCAACTTTTTTGAACGATATTCCATCACAATCTTTTCCATCTAACAAAATCACTTTCAATTCATCTATAATTTGTTTCTGTTCTTGATCTGTACCATCTTCCTCTACTTCTCCGATTTCAGCCCCTTCTACATGGGTGATTTGTTCCTTTTCGTCGTTATTCTCATTCTCCTGAACATTGGGTTCCCTTTCATCAATCTCATCATCTATTCCCCCTTCATTTAATTGAGATTCTCTCTCAATTTCTCTCCTGACCATTTCCAGCTCAGGTTCTGACAACCATCCATTTATTCGTATAGCTCTTGCTTGGTCACACACGCGTTGCTCAGTTGATTCAAACAGTCCTATTTCTTTCCATTTATTGAACATTCTCTGTCTCTACCCTCTTACAGGTTTACCATTTTCAGTAAAAGGCTTACTTTTATAGTAACATTTCATAATTACTTTATTTACGTCCTTATTCCACTTTATTCTAGCAGTTATAGGATGACGACCGGGCCCCCGCTGCTGAGCCAGGGGACACCTGCCGGGCGAGAGACCTTCACAAGTTGCTCCAGTCTCATTCACGCCGTTATTTTCATTAATTTTATCTGACATTTTTACACTCATTTGAGGTTTAGTGAAGTTAAGGTTACACTACCACCGGTATTTTTTTCAAGACACCATCTTTAGAGGGGTTGCCAACCAAAGCTAAAGAGTCCTCTCTACCCATAGGGCAGACTAGCCCCCATCGGATGCCAAACCGACATTTCTTGGTCTCGGGGAGAGCTAACAGGTACTACACCTTGCTCAAGGGTGACCTGGAGGTAGTTGTGGCAAAGGGTAACCTCATTCGCCCACGTCGAAACTCCACAACCGGATGCAGTTTAATGTCAATACCCAGGACATATTATTATTATTATTATTATTATTATTATTATTATTATTATTATTATTATTATTATTATTACTATTATTGGGGTCCTTGGAAGAAATGTTCAGCTTAAGTATTTTTTTAGTTCTACTTAGACTTCAGTGCAAAGATCGAAATGATAAAGAGCGCACAAAAAAAACAATACGGCCGAATGATTAGATAAACAGCTTTCCCTGAGAGAGGTTTTCGGTTTGAGACACAGCCAAATCCTGTAATGCGCCTCATTCACTTCTCGGTGATAACTGGCACATTACTTACTTGGTACATGTTTTCGGAGATAAAATTGGAAGTGAGAAGAATGCAACAAATAAAAAGATCAAAGAATACAAAGCAAAAAATAAAATAAGAAAAGGAACTCTCTTTGATAAAGTGGCTTCCAATCTTGGAAGTCAGGTTGATGAGCCAAAGAAGAAGAAGAAAATAAAAAAGAATACGATGACTATATAAGTATTTATGTTGATATATCATGATCCTATTTTTCACCATTTATTTGTATATATTTTTATTTTTGAAATATACATTGCAGTCATAATTGTCTTACAGTTTCATCAAGAATATGGTAAGAGTGAATATGTTCCTAAAGAGGCTACAATAATAATTTCTAAAGGAAATTTAAAAGATTTCAGTCATACCATATCTGCAATTTTTTGTGCATAAGTAATTATGTAAAACTTTTAGAAGACACCAAGAGTGAAAGATACAAAAAATAGCAGGTGGAACTATCCATTGGTATCGATTTGACTCCATGACTTTATGCGATTCTCTACATAGCTCAACATAATCTACACAGGTATACTGTGAATGGTATACGACGCATATGTCTAAAACCTTGGTCCTGCAGCCCTGGAATGTATTGTGGCATGATTGAAAAACACCCAATGTTGGCGCTCCAGCCAAGCATTACCCCAAAAATGTCCCAGTAAAACGAGACACAAAACAATTAGAACACGGCTTCGATATTGCAATGGAAGACACGATTTTCTGGGAAAATAGGTGTAGGTCCCTAAACTTTTATTCTACCAAAATGAGAAAACTATCAGTACATTTGCAATCATTAAAAAAGTGTATTTAAAAAAAGTATCAACTTTGCTGCTTTTAACTTTCACTTCTCTACATTGCCACAAATTAATAGACGTAAACTAAAAGCACTTATTAAGTTACAAAGTTTTTATTTGAAATAAAGAAAATGTGTTGGGGTTCAGTGTAATACTACATCAGCTGTATAGCATAGTTAATTGTTTTGCAAAGCAAACATGCTATGCTGTATAAGTTAATGGAAGATTACACGAAACCTATATAAAAGCCACTGTGAGTTCCCCTGGGGAAAAGTTATACAAACCGTGGTAACCTTTGGGTACGCTTCGGCACTGGCAATTATTTTTAGCTTGAAAGTATTCGTGGGGATCTTCGAGTTAGTTGTTACATGAAGCTGGCAAATGTTTTCGAGATCAAGGTTTTTTTGGAGCTGTGAAAAGTAAAATTTCACTTTTTTATTGCATACTCTTCTTTTATCTGGAACTGCATAACTAAAAGCTCTGAAAAGTTGTCCGAGATCTTGAAAGACCATTTTGCCACGAATTTATTAATGCTATACATATTCTAATACGTATATATATATATATATATATATATATTGTGGCTATAGGTGACAACCTATTTAGCCTTAACTCAACTGCTCAAGCAGTGGAGAAAATGGATAGAAGGGTCTTATTTTAGGGTAGAATAAGGGAACATAGGGAAGACTCGTACAGTGTTACTTTTAATTAAACACGGCAATGAGAGTGTAAAGAAAATTACCAATATTTTGGAAAACAACTGCGATCACTCCAATTTAGGACTTATTTTTTCACTATCTTTATTTTATTCTTTCCATAAATATGTTGTTTAAGGTGTTATTATGGATTTAGTTGCCATCAAACGAGAAAGTCCTCCTCTGTAATTATTCCTCCTGTTAGACATCCCGTTGTACAAGTCAAGTTGGCACAGTATGCAATTCAATTAATGGAACACAGTGTTTTATGATGGGTGGGGCTTGTCCTTCTCCCAATGCGGTTTTTGCTGTTGAATGCACAAATCATGAACAACATTATTTAGGACTTACCGAGGACCTTATTGCTTATTGCAACTGCAAGGTAATCAAGAGGTTCCAGGTTTGATTCCCCGAGCGGGCGACTTTGGAACTTCACAAAAGAAAAAGCCATTTCTTTAAATGTAAACACCCTCGTTCAGTGATACGTTTGCTATTAGCTTTATTATAATTACTTTTGTTATTATCATTATTTATTATTTCAATTTCATCACTTATTTTTATTTCTGTTATTAGTATTTGTTATTCAGTGACATTATCACCTTCATGATATTTAGTATTGCCTACTTTTTATTACTACTTTTTCTTTTACTATCAATATTGATCACGAATTTATTACTTTCAATTGTTTATTTTTCAGTTAAGTTCGATATTTTTGTGTGCTTCAAGTCATTTGTAGATATGTTGTATTGTTTGCCTGTTTTCAATATATACAAATCTGTACTGTCTTTTTTCTCTTTATATTGTAATTTGACTGACTCGATAACCTTAAATTACGACATAGTTTAAGAATTTCCTGTTTTAACTTAGTTTAACTTACATTGGCTCTATTTTATTAAATATTGAGCACTCTGCAATTATATTTGTTTATCTGTTGATGGAATTTCCTGTTTTATATAGTTTTCTTTTATTCAAAACAGAATGGCGCTTCTTTGAATAAGTATATACACCCTATTAATCAAAGAGCTGTTGTTCTGTTGAAAATTAAGCTGCATACATTTTGTATACCTACATATCTTATACAACTTAATTTTTATGGATTTAATGGCGTAAAAAATAAGTTTGTCAGTTACATCTTTTCCTTGTTTCCTTTATGCCTTTTCGCTCTTGTCTATTGACACCAGCAATAGACCACATTCCCTAGCAATAATTTTCCTAAAAGATTAACTTGAAAATAGTAGAAGGTAGTTTCCCTACTAGCTCTCTCGCACACCATGCTTGTCTGAACATTTCAAACCTAAGCAACTACCCAAAATAAATATCTGAACTTCTCAGGTCTTAAATATAATTTTTAATTTGTATTACTTTTATTATTATTTTTATTACTTCAATTTTTTAAAGTTCAACCTTCATATCACAAGCAAACGTTAATTAGTCAACTCCTCCTTAATGAAAATTAGCATGTTTAGCTAATGTACATTATTTTGCTGCAAAGTTTTAAATATTTTCACTCATATTTAACCATTTTTCATACTCTTTAGTAAACATTCCACTTTTACATCATAAGCAAACGTTAATTAGTTTATTCCTTCTTAATTAGCAAGTATACATAAGTACAATTATAAGTATGAATGAGTGCATTTGGTGCTAGACATGTTCGCACTAAATTTCATAATGATACCTTGAAGAAAATACCCCTTGTATCACTTTTTTACTCCCACCTTCTGGTAGTGGAGAGAATATAGATTTTGGGCTGGTACGGTCTTCTATTCAACAGCTAGAATGCAAAATCGAATATTCATTTTTTGAATATTAACTCGATTGGGAAAAAAACGATTGGGAAGATGGGAGCAAATGCAGTAATGAAATTTTAAACCAGGGACTTTGGTCCAATTTTTTATGACTTATTGTAACTAATACTGATTTTATTATTATTATTATTATTATTATTATTATTATACTGGTAGCTAAAAGTACAGACAGATGTTATACCGCGTCTAATAAGAAACCTGGTTATTACCAATAGCCAAAGGTTCCTCATAATTTCCCTCACATTTTAGCATTCTAATACTTTCTTATTAGTTTAGCTATCCCTAATACATCAGGTTTTTAACAGGATATGCCTCACGTTCGATTCCAATACCCCTTACAAAGTTTGAAAACAATTTTGAAACACTTCCTAGTCCTCCAGCAATAATTGAAAATACCTGCCGGCCGAGCAGCCTTCAT
>RDPX01000180.1:2518217-2576405 GCA_003991215.1 Morbakka virulenta | reverse complement strand
CTGATTTTATTATTATTATTATTATTATTATTATTAGTATACTGGTAGCTAAAAGTACAGACAGATGTTATACCGCGTCTAATAAGAAACCTGGTTATTACCAATAGCCAAAGGTTCCTCATAATTTCCCTCACATTTTAGCATTCTAATACTTTCTTATTAGTTTAGCTATCCCTAATACATCAGGTTTTTTAACAGGATATGCCTCACGTTCGATTCCAATACCCCTTACAAAGTTTGAAAACAATTTTGAAACACTTCCTAGTGCTCCAGCAATAATTGAGAATACCTGCCGGGCGAGAGACCTTCATACAAAGTTCCGGTCTCATTAACTTTGTTATCTAAATCATAAAGATTGGAAATTTTTCACTTAACTGAGGTTTTGTGAATTTTAGGCTACACAACCACTGGTATTTTGATCAAGACACCATCTCTAGAAAGATTGCCTTCCTGGCCATTAGATAAGCTGCACCCGCCAGATGTCAACCTGGTATTCAAACTTCGAACAAAATGAGACAGAAGTAATCCTGCTGGATGTCAACCTGATACTTCAAAGTCTCCGGGTAGGCTTGCAGGTGCTACACCTTGCCCGAGGGTGACCTGAAGGTAGTTGTGGGAAAGGGTAACCTCATTCGTCCACATCGAAACTCCACAACCGGATGCAGTTTAGTGTCAATATCCAGGACTATTGTCTGATTTTCTTATGACTTATTGTAGCTAATACTAATTTTATTATTTATTATTATTATTATTATCTTTATCATTATTATTTGTTCTTTTTACTTCAGCTGCGATAACAATTCAAAGGCAATGGAGAAACTTGCAGAAAGACAAAATACCAATAAGAAAAAAGCGTACGTATTTTGGTCTTTATCATATACTATTCGAGAATCGTAATCAAAAGCGTAATCCTTGCTCTTCTAGTTCATTGAAGTGTATTAATGTACATGCTGGCACTTAGAAATAAATTTTTCTCGTTGCTCAAACAATGATATTTCCTTGGAGTACTTTACATGGTTGAATGGTTTGACATGGTTCCGATATCGGAGTTTTCACTCACCTTTGGCAAGTGCAATATCAAATTATTCTTTTAACTGTGGTGAAATTTTGTCTTCAAACAATTCCCTGGTATGATTTCTGAACGACTTTTACGTAACTTACTCGAAATGGAAACATTTTACGCTAAAACAAAGAACAGCATGAATATGCCTTGGAATAANAATGTACATGCTGGCACTTAGAAATAAATTTTTCTCGTTGCTCAAACAATGATATTTCCTTGGAGTACTTTACATGGTTGAATGGTTTGACATGGTTCCGATATCGGAGTTTTCACTCACCTTTGGCAAGTGCAATATCAAATTATTCTTTTAACTGTGGTGAAATTTTGTCTTCAAACAATTCCCTGGTATGATTTCTGAACGACTTTTACGTAACTTACTCGAAATGGAAACATTTTACGCTAAAACAAAGAACAGCATGAAAATGCCTTGGAATAATTTTACGCTAAAACAAAGAACAGCATGAATATGCCTTGAAATGATACGCTTAATAATGCTTGATTTAAATACATACCTATAACAATCAAAAGGACTAAAAACCAACATGGAAGCATCATTTAATTGAATCCCTTGTTTAGTACAGCCACAACAACAAGCATTGTTAGGAAATTTCTGAGGTTGGTCGATAAAGATTTCTCTAACCATAATGTATTGCACACAGCTTTCAACAGGAATACAGTGAATGTACGCTGCAGCTGTACTTGTACCATTGAGCACATCTTAAAAACCCACAGCAACAACAAAATACTGTTGTAGAAAGGTCAGAACCAATTAAAATGTAATTATCGGAACAAAAATAATTGTGCAGTCGGAGGAAAGTGATTTTGTTTACATCTGTTTTATTTCTTTTAACAATCAAGCAAAGAAGTTTTCATGGATATTGGTGAAAGATAAGGACTCTGCTTTTCAGTGAACGGCCTAACTGGGTTTTTACTTCATTGAAAGAAATCAATCACTTCCTTCCGCAATCTCTGACAGCCCAAGTGCAAGAGTCCAAATCTTATACAAGTTTGAATTGTTTTTGCTAAATTACCTTATGGCCAATATCAGATTACTAGGTAATGCCGTCAGCAAAGATATTGATGAACATAAGAAGGTTACTAGGAATACCATCGACCTAAAGAAGGGAAAGAGTTGGACTACGGATCTTGGGAAACCTTGGCATTAATTAAATCCTTATCAGATTTAATTCCATTCAGTGTGACTTGCATTTTGTAATCTGTTAGAAAGGACTAAAGTAAACTAAAGACAGTTTCACAAATGCAATAAGCCGAAACTTATGAAGCAAGCCAGCATGCCCATCTTACAAAACGACTTAATATTATCCAGAGACATAGTATGCCCCTTACCATACCTATCCATAAATCTATACATACGTTCTGTGATTACATTCAAAAGGTCACCAATGGAGCAAGATACTCTAAATCCGTACTGAATATCAACAAAAGGATATGGGTTCTTCAAGAATTTATTTAATGCAATATTGCTAAGTCTTTCAAAGATCTCACTAATCACAGAAAGAAGACTGACAGTTCGTTATTTCCCAGAACTAGATGGACCACCTCCATTCTTGAAGACAGGAACAAGATTAGAAACCATTCAGAAAAACTGAAAAGGAGATTCCTATTGGCAAAGAATAAAACGTTAAGAAGGTAGCTCAGACGCAGAATCTTTCAAGACATATACCAGCCTCGAATCTAAACACGGAGCTTCAGATTGGTCAAGCCTGATAACCTTTGCAATCAATCTTGGATTTACATCGACTGATTAAAAAAAACTTAATCATGTTCTAAAAGAAAATCTGGCAAATATACATCAGTGTCATTTAGAGCATAACTGCGGGAAAAGAAAAATATCACCCTTTTCGTTAGAGGAGATGGAAAACCAAACACAATAAAAAACGGGAAGAACAATTAAACTGGGAGAATGCAAGACACTATCCTCCAAAAATATTAACTTTCAAGGTTTTTTTGAGAAATAAAAATTTATTTACGAATTCACTCATCATAACGATATTTACCATCGAAAAACACCTTTTAACAAGGATAGCTAGCCAGTCTGAAAGAAACGCGAGATCCGTCAGCTCTATCGCGTTGAAACTGAAAATAGAAATAATTGTAATGTCGAACAGCAGACAGACTTAAAAGCATTGAACTGTGGAGAAAAATGAGGTTTCAGTTTGTAAAAGTATGATTAGGTACAAACCTTTCATTCAAATGCAACTTGAAATCATTTTGTAAAATCAGTTCCAGCATCAAAAGCCGATTTGCATAAAGACTGAGTTCCAAGATTTATCACTAATTAAATTGTCAACATCCATCTTTGTCAGTTTCATCCTGATGAATTTTTAAAGGATTACAATGATCTGGTTTGTCAAAAAGGCTTGAAGCAATAACTTTTGCCTCTATAGTGATAACAACATGACCAGGAAAATCTAAAAGAAGTTCAAGGTGAAAATCTATAATGTCCGGGAACAGAAATCAATAGAGGTCTATAACAGAAGTTTCTCCTGATTCTAAATCAGGAAATCTTCTGAGAAAATCAACAAGATCATCGACAAAAACAACGTTGTAAATAACTCCTGCAGATTTTCATTCCAATTAGAATGAATCAATCAGATCACATGATAAGCATTGCAGTTACCAAAGGAAAAGATGTTAGCCGTGTGATGCTTGCTTAGAGACTTATTAAATGAGTCTGATATCGTTATCATAACTGATCAAGAATTAAAAGAAAGAGATCGATACCAGAACAGTAGATAACAAATGGCCAGAAAAAGAGACAAGCTAAAGCACATAGAAGGCTTATCTGTAGATTCAAGTTCTTGCACCTAACAGCCAGAAAATTATATCGGCTATAGACAGCAAGGCCATGAAAATACATTGTGGAGTCTAGTCCAAACACGGCAAGTCTCCATCAACACGAAGGTCCCTTTTACTAATACTTCCATTGAGATTTATGTCCCAAAGCGCAAGAAAGTAAGTACAGTCAGGATAAAGGAAAGCTATTCAAATGCAAATTGGAACGAAGACTTCTTGCATTATAAAAAGTAATTAGAGCGTATAAAATTTCCAAAATTGCGATTTAGCCCAAATATAGATAAATATAGATAAACAGCCTAAATATAGATAAACATAACAAACACGATATTTTTTAACCTTTTCATCATTAACATGTTTCGGTATTCACATACCTTCTTCAGAATGTATATAAAATGTACAAGAAATATCAAGGCTTTTATACTAATCAAAACATCATAATTCAGTGGTACAGAGCGTATGTAACAATACACAAGAGATAATGCAGAACTTTTTATGAAGTGTCTTTTATGAAGATAATAGCTTTCGTCCAGACTCTATTTAAAGGAATGTTGTGAAACAGTGCTTGGTATGCAGATACCCAGAATAATCGCTTGGTCCTTAAAGGAAGATATATATATATATAAAATATATATATATGCTTGATGATCGAAATGTCGTGTTACTATTAGCTGCAATCATAGTTCTTATTTTTCGTGTTTTACTTTATATATATACATATATATATATATATATATATATATATATATGNTAGATTCAAGTTCTTGCACCTAACAGCCAGAAAATTATATCGGCTATAGACAGCAAGGCCATGAAAATACATTGTGGAGTCTAGTCCAAACACGGCAAGTCTCCATCAACACGAAGGTCCCATTTACTAATACTTCCATTGAGATTTATGTCCCAAAGCGCAAGAAAGTAAGTACAGTCAGGATAAAGGAAAGCTATTCAAATGCAAATTGGAACGAAGACTTCTTGCATTATAAAAAGTAATTAGAGCGTATAAAATTTCCAAAATTGCGATTTAGCCCAAATATAGATAAATATAGATAAACAGCCTAAATATAGATAAACATAACAAACACGATATTTTTTAACCTTTTCATCATTAACATGTTTCGGTATTCACATACCTTCTTCAGAATGTATATAAAATGTACAAGAAATATCAAGGCTTTTATACTAATCAAAACATCATAATTCAGTGGTACAGAGCGTATGTAACAATACACAAGAGATAATGCAGAACTTTTTATGAAGTGTCTTTTATGAAGATAATAGCTTTCGTCCAGACTCTATTTAAAGGAATGTTGTGAAACAGTGCTTGGTATGCAGATACCCAGAATAATCGCTTGGTCCTTAAAGGAAGATATATATATATATAAAATATATATATATGCTTGATGATCGAAATGTCGTGTTACTATTAGCTGCAATCATAGTTCTTATTTTTCGTGTTTTACTTTATATATATATATATGGCATGGCGAACGACAAAAAAATCAACAAAACTTAGTTTAGAGCTGTCAGTTCCATGTTTTCACGATCTTCAGCTAAACAAAAATATTTTCTGTTTACCTGACGATTGTGAAAACATGAAACTGACAGTTCAAAACAGAGTTTTGCTGACAGTTCTAGACGAAGTTTTGTTGATTTTTTTGTCGTTCACCATATGATAGCTCTAATATTCTTATATTAATGAGCACTGTAAATATCTAATAATTACTTCGATACTGGTATATATATACATGAATAACATGAATAACAGTACAAGTGAATACATTAGATTGGTAACTAAAATGTTCATTACCACATGTATAGCTTTACAGTTGGCAAGACAGCTGCAAACACAGGATAGCAATTTTAAGTTTCAGAGTTTCAAGTTGCTTGCCAACCACCAAGCTACAAATAGGGGAACATACCATTTATTTTAGTTTTACCTTTATTAAAAATTTCACTTTAGTTTTGTTACCATTATTATTTGACTCAATTTTTATTTAAAATTAATTTACTGGCCCATAATAATATTTTTCTTTGTAGGAAACAACAAAACAATCTGGGGAAAACTGGGCTCGTATATTGAAGTGTTTTGTTGTGGCCGAGGAAGTGGAAAGTTATGACAGTTACACATAACATTATCCTGGATATTTCTCTGCTTAAATATTTCAGTATTGACATTTACCTGAACAGTTTAACACATATTCCAAATGAAGTTTATCCTGATATTTCCCTAATGCATTGTAATTTATGTTATAGTCTGTGAGGATCTTCTTGGGTTTTACTAAAGCATTACAAAGATTATAATTCTTAGTAACGTAAAAATTTTCTTTATTGAAAAAAATTAACTGTAGATAGGCAGGTAGGTAAGTTGACACTTTTATTTTTTCAGGCCCCTTTGATTTCACTTCACCTAAAGAAAGTTCACCCTTGCCACTTTTGTTTAGGGTTTAGATATTAGTTTGGTTATTGCATTGCACAATTATACATGACAAGAACAGTCTGTCTAATACATGTTGTGATGCACAAGGTTTTCTGCAGGACATTGATTCAATTATTGTGCAAAAAAATCATCCTCTGTTATGGCCTTATTTTCAAATGTATTCCATTTCTTTCCTTAAATGATTTACCTTTACGTTTTATTTTCTAAGTAGTACATAATTTAGATACCATGATAAACAAAGAGTGATAAACATATTCTTAAAGGAGCTAAAAATGGGTTCACCTCTTAAAGGTCGCCTCAGTCGCAGCTGTTTTGAATTGGATTTGGCACACGATACTATTTGTGATTTAACTCAATTTTATCTCAGGTTTGCACATAAATGTTTTTGTCTACTACTGTATATGTTTATACCAGGTGTGCCCAGCGATTTTGCTACTGTTATTGACATATTGTTGTCTTTTGAGACATGACCCAAACATTGACGCTCAGGCCGTTTAACTGTTTTAAAAATTGACAGAAAGGCTCATTAACCTTAACTAAGTTAACATTCATTCGTTACTATAAGCAGCATATGAAATGAGATGGCTTCAGTGCAATACAATGTACTTAGAAATACAGGACTAGTTGTGTCTGAGAACGAGCCTGCACTCGGAAATGTACTGCCACAAACTTACTGTAACAATAAACATGGGCTTATTATATTGTTACTCTGTTAGCAACATTTCTGTATGTACTCAAATTTCCCCATAAAATCTGTCAAAGTTATACTTGAAAAGAAATTGAAACATTCTTTTTATGCTTAACAAACTTTGTTGTAACTAGTAATAGAATTTCTTTGCATTGCTATTAAAAAGCTTTAAAAAATTAAACGAGTGTAGAAAGATATCAAGGAATGGGAGCTTTATGTTTGATTTGCATTATTGCGGCGTTTTAACACTGGCGAGATGATATGTCTGAAGTCCTGCTATGTCCTAATTTTAAGCTTTTCTTTATCATATAAGCGCTGTTATGAAAGTTAGAGAGCTATGATTTATGAAATGAACAGCTCCTTAAGTCAACTGTTCATGAAATGTAAAATACTCCGAAAATGTCTGATAGCCATTCAATTGAATATTCAGAACTGTTCAGAGCAAATCAAATGCTACCGACGAGATGCCAATGTACATTCCTCGGTAGTTGACAGCAACTCAAACCAATGAGGTGTTTGATGTTTACTAATATGCATTTCATGTATCTTAGGTTTCTTCAGTGGACTTTAAAATAATTTAAATCAATATACCAACTTTTTATCCGCTTTTTATATCTAAGTCAAAGTTGACAACGAGTCCTTCAAGAATACATTTTTGCAATTCCCTTTCACTAAAGTAGTCCTGATAAATATATCAGGGTTTGGTAGGAGAAACCCACTACCTGTTTTTGTTTAATTTGGATGGTGAATTTCACCGATAAATTCGCATTTGGAACAATAAAAGTCTTCGTTCTTTATAAGTGAATTATACTAAAATTCAAAATTTTACTGTTGACTCTGAATGTAAGAGTATTTTTTGATGTTCCTATATGGCCAGTAAAGTTATGATAAAATCCATTTGCCCTCCCATCTTACATTTTTACAGCATTAATTTTTTATAGAAAAACAATAACAACACCGATATTTATTATTCTTAAATATACAGTATGTATTATTAAAGTACCTTTATGCTGTCTAGATATGAGAAAAATTCCATGTAGAAACAAAAGAAATAAAGAAAGAATAATTTTCTGAATTTTTGTTCCTTGTAATTAACAACCTCAATTCCTCTGGAATTCTCTTTCCAATAACAGTAATCTGGATAGTTTCTAAACTTGAAAAAAAACCCGGTTTCAATTCTTCTGGGCTCCTTCCAATATTGTCATGGAATCCTCGTAATTTGTATGTGCCTGAGCTATCTTTGTCTTTTTCGAAAACTCTTTATGTATGCTCGTTGATGAAACTTCATTTTTGACACTCGTCTGATAGTTTTAGAACTGTTTCCTAGTATTCACCTACAAAGAAAAGCCCATTTACTAAATCTTTAGTCTTTCCTAATTGTAAACTTCTTAAATTCTTTAATTTGATATTGATCCTCATTTTTGTATACGCTAGATTAAAATCAATCTTTCTAAAACTGGTATGAAAGTTTATCATGTGAGAAAGGCTTTAAATTTATCTTTTCTAGAACATGAGCATAAAGAGGGTACATGTACAGTAGACGAACGTTCACTTTTATTAGATTTCTTCATGGCTAACAGGACTTTCAAGTTTACCTCGATGATACGCACTTACATCAAAGACGTAAGCTCCATTTCCTTCAAAATATTTTTTGCCTTTTCGAGTTTGAACTTCGACATTATTGCTTTATGAACATTTCCAGTTCTTTAGAACTTTTTTCAAGAGTTTTACCACAGCCACGAATTTAGGTTTCAATCCCGTTATAATTCCTCCTCAATAGCTTTGGCCTTCATTGTGATAACAACATGACCAGGAAAATCCAAAAGAAGGTCAAGGTGAAAATCTATAATGTCTGGGAACCGAAATCAATAGAGATCTATGACAGAAGGTTCTCCCGATTCTGAATCAGATATTTATCATGTCGTGATTCGTAAGCTTTTTCTCAGCTATGTTTCGAGAGACTTCTCCCATCCTCAGGCTGAGCCTGACTCTCGACATGATAAATATCTTACATCAATGGCTTCCACTGAGTCCATAAATTCAAGAATTTTCAAAACTTTCATTGAGGTTTGTGTCCCAACGCGCAAGAAAATAAGTAGTCAGGATAAAGAAATGCATTTGAAAAGTACAAATTGGAACGCAGGGTTTTTCAAAGAGATAATAGGTTTTGCCTCGCCTTTTGGTTACTGGGGCGAATTTTTTAAATTGTCATAAGAATAACTGATAATAGAGGTAGGCTTCCGAAAATATGAAAATGAAAAGAAGATAATGTGGATCATTTTCTTAAAATGAATGGCAAAGCTGCAAAAATGTTTTGGAGACCAGCAGCATGCCGCCTAACTGACCTCTATGGTGCTGAGGGTGATATCAAAATGAGCGACAACAGACACTGTCTACCACACATTGTCCTCTTAAAAGAAGGTTTGTGGGGAGATTACACCTGCGCTGTGATTTTTGTAGATACGCCATCTTTTGCTTTTACTCTTTCCTGCTTGCTTTGGCATGCTGAAAACCGGAAATGAGTAAAACCCTCAGCCCAGAGAATCAATACATCCTGACATTACCTATTGTTGTAACGGAATTTCCTATCCAGTACGTCACTTTTCGATTATTTTTGCTGTCAAGGACGTGCTGTGGAACAAGTATCACATCAGCTGCCGGGGATTTGATAACCTCTCTTCGACGTTTCTAGGCAACAGAGAAACCAGCATCGAGGCTACATTGTTTTTGTGTCAAGTTTGGAGTCAAGAGTGAATTCCATTACCGGTTGTGAAAAACTGAATATCTCGTAACAATTATATATTAAAACATTTCAAAATGATCAGTTAAATATTTTTATCAACATTTTTTTTCTGAATAATGATATTTGCTTTTTTTGCACCGGGGGAAAGACTGGTTTCAAGCCAAGAGAAATCGGAAGAACACAGCAGCTGATTCCTTAGCAGTTTTTCCCTCCAGCTCTGACTCTCAACAGAAGACACAATGGTCTGTTGTGGAAACCGTGTTTTTGTAAACTACTTTCGTCATCTTTTAAAAATCTTGGCCACCTGGAACTTATGATAAATGGAAATCAGTGGTAAGTGTTAATTTGTAGTTTCTGGTGTTGCGAACATGAATGGTTATGAGTCGGTCTATGCCCCGTTTTTCACAGGGTGTTAGTATTAAATGTCCTTCTAAGTTTTCGCATTCATTTTATTGGCGTAGATTACCTTTGAATCTGATGCATTTACCACATTTTTAATAAGTGGAAATTTACATATGTTATTTCCTATTAATCTTCTTTTATTTGCGTTTTGAGTAGATCACAGAAATATATTGGCCAAACATTCTGTTAATACGTAATACTTGTACCATGTCTCGGAATTGTTTTCTTTTTTTATGCAGACTCTCTGAAGTAATATAATTTTAACAGTCTTCCACTTTTAAACGAGAATCAAGTTGAGTATAATACTTTTGGGAGGATGGTGAGGTGCGAGTAAGAAGCGTCTGACATCGTGATCTGATGATTTCCACCTTTGCAGTCAAAACTGAAACAACAAGTGACGCTTTGTACCAAAGTGATTTCTGTCGTACTTAGGTCGAACTTTATTAATTAATATCATAATAAGTACAGGCTCTATCTAACAAGCAGTACAACCTAGCCAATGATAAAAACTTAATCAATGTCTTTTATTCCCGGGGTGTTTGGTATTTGCCAAAGTATATTTGAGATTGGAATTACTGTATAGACACAATAAAGGAGAAAATAATGTGGTAAACAAGTTAAGCTGTACTTAGCACCAATTTTTGTATGAAGATAAACATTGAAAAACTATTGCATTGAAAAATTCTGATTGATGGGGGTGTTTATGTCTTGTACCAGGTTTAGTGAATCACTCCAAAAGAAGCTATGTTGAGATCACATGATATATTATCATTTGTGTTATTTTATGTTGAATTGGAATTAAATTATGTTTCACCACTTCAGGTACTGTACATAGTCTGAAATTTTATGATAATGAAAATTTGAAATAGTGTTTTTAAGCTCAGAAAACAGTAGGATAACCCCATATTCAAAAAAGCGTTTATTCATCCTGGGCAGTTTTGTCTGGAGGATTTGAAATTACTGTGGTCATTATAAAATTCTGGAAAACACAAAATTGTGTTTTGGTGAACAGCCTGATTATTTCTGGTATTTTCTTTGGCACGAGAAATTTCATATAAAATAATTATAATTATAATTTATAAGTTATATAGTAGAATATACAGCATACTGTATGCAGTACATATATGATGTAAATGTAGGTACAGAAGTCAAAGTTATGTATTGCAACTAATAATTTCCACATTTTCTTGATTTTTTTAATCACCAGGCAATATTTCGGCCTGCAATTGTGAAAATATAGCCTATTATCATTCATTGAAGCCAGCCAGCTTTCCCTGTCCCCGTTTTCCCAAAAAGGTCACTGACTTTTTCATAATGGTATTGCTTCCAATGTACATTGTTTCCCTGTGTTTTGCATCATTTTCGTGCCAGTATGAAATTCTGAGTATTGTAAAGTTAGTTTTTCTTACTCATATATCTGATTATATATATATATATATATATATTATATATTTTTATTTATATATATTTATATATATATATATATTTATTTATATGTTTATATATATATATTTATATATAAATCCAGTATAGCATACAAAATAACTAGACAAATTTAGCAGTTACTACTAGTTTCATGTTTTCTTAACAATCTTCAAACATATATATATATATATATATATATATTTGTTTTTAAATAGTAAAGTCAGCTGTATAATAAGATGGATGGGACATCCTTGAGGTAAATTCCATCATCATGATATTAAATTATGAAGAGTACTCTTTATCCAGTATCTTTTACTAACTAGTACATTTTTTTTAGTTTTTTATACTAACTAGTACATTATGGGTATAATATTTCTCATGACTATGTAACCCTTTCTGATTGGCAGAATATGAAATTAAATTGTCACTTTGCTGCTTAAGAAATGNATATATATATATATATATATTTGTTTTTAAATAGTAAAGTCAGCTGTATAATAAGATGGATGGGACATCCTTGAGGTAAATTCTATCATCATGATATTAAATTATGAAGAGTACTCTTTATCCAGTATCTTATACTAACTAGTACATTTTTTTTAGTTTTTTATACTAACTAGTACATTATGGGTATAATATTTTTCATGACTATGTAACCCTTTCTGATTGGCAGAATATGAAATTAAATTGTCACTTTGCTGCTTAAGAAATGTAACTTGTTCTTCTAAATGATGTTTTGTTATTCATTTATGAGACACATATTAATAGCAATGCAGATAGCATTGAAATGTTTTATCCTGTATAAATATTATTATTATTAATAATAATAATAATAATAATAATAATAATAATAATAATAATAATAATAGTAATAATAATAATAATAAACTCCAGACATTATTGTGAGAAATCCAAAAGACAGTACTTTGGGAAAGTGAATCAATCATCAGAAAAGTGTTATCGGGACTATTGACTTAAGGTGTCTTATGTGAAGCTAACAAAAATTGGTAGCTCAAGCCATCCAGGGCTGCTCAGGGTAGTAAAATGGTCGGATTGTTACCCATAAGCTACCGTGAGCAGGGTTGGATGATAATGGCTGACTATCATATCCAAGAATAATAATAATGGGCTAGATCAAACATTCCCACTCATAGACTTGCCAGTCAGTTGCCTAACCTTAACCAATTGTGCATGTTCCAAAAGGGCTGCCTACTTTACACATTTCTGTTTAACTAATGGGAGTAGTGGAGATCATCATAACTAGGAGTCATAAGTGTAGATCTCTTGTTCTGAAGGGTTGAGTACCAAGTTCACACTTTGTTACTTAGTCCTAAGGTCTTGGGTGAAGCCTCAATACAAAGACTGTTTTAAGCAGAATGGGTCACCTAAATTGGGAAACCTAAACAGGCCCCACCTGGAAGGTCATGTGTTGTATTTTTATTACCATCAATTTATCACACACACTTAGGTGTGATGCATATACCCAGCTTACCCTTATCAGACTGAGAGTCAGTTGGGTTTACATGGGTTTTACCACTGGGTCCCCCATGGGCTCATATTGCTCCACCACCCAATAATAATAATAATAATAATAACAATAATAATAATAATANAGTTCACACTTTGTTACTTAGTCCTAAGGTCTTGGGTGAAGCCTCAATACAAAGACTGTTTTAAGCAGAATGGGTCACCTAAATTGGGAAACCTAAACAGGCCCCACCTGGAAGGTCATGTGTTGTATTTTTATTACCATCAATTTATCACACACACTTAGGTGTGATGCATATACCCAGCTTACCCTTATCAGACTGAGAGTCAGTTGGGTTTACATGGGTTTTTACCACTGGGTCCCCTATGGGCTCATATTGCTCCACCACCCAATAATAATAATAATAATAATAATAATAACAATAATAATAATAATAATAATAATAATAATAAATAATAATAATTACCAGGTTTGGTATACAGTTTGGGGGTTTTTTTTGCTTTTAATTTGATGATTTTTTAAATATTTTGATGGATTAATTTAGTGACATCTTTATGATTTTGAAGTGCACACCTGATACGTATGAAAGAGTGAAAATGGATGGAACCATACTGACTTATCCACAAGTAAGTATTTAGCATGTCTTTGGTAAACCCTGTGTCATAACATATTATGGCAATGTTTTTTCTGATCATTTTCCCTGTATAGTTAATTTTCCCCCTATATTCAATTATCACAAGATAGAAAAGGCCTCCCTAGATAAGGAATTACTTTGAATAAAAAGGAAGGTGAAAGTAGAAAAACAAAGAAAAGAAAAGACCAATTATGTAGAATAGCTGTACATGAATCTATCATATAAAACACATCAGCTTATTGTGCAGATGTGAGGACAAGGCTTTACAGTTTAAATTACCTTATAAATAGGGATATTGTTAAGTGGTGGTAGTTACACATGAAGTCTTGGTGTAAGAATCAAAAGCCAAAGGTTATTTACTCTTGACAACAGATGCTGGTAATGTATCTAGATAATCAAAAACTCTTATCAGTCAAAACCTTATCAATAAAAGCCCTAATAGCAAATGTAAACAATATTTTCTTTCTTTACATTTTTATCCTCTACAAATGTGAGGTATAAAGAACACTAAGAAACTGCTAAATGGAATCTGAATGGCATGGCTTTAGGATGGCTGCTCATTTATTTGTAATTTAAAGCAAACTGAAGGTAGGGAATGCTGATTAGGAATATTGTTTGGGTCACAATAGGACATTTATGTCTGTAAAAAAAAGACACCAGCTTCTTAACTACTTCTGTGACTTGCTCTTTATATTGATGTTTCCACTGATTCATATTTCCTTCATTGGCAGAATTTTTTCCTTACAATTACCAGGTCATTTTGTCCATAGACAAGTGCCTCCCCACTTTCACCATGAATTTTTAAAAGGACCCCATGCTCTATCACCTCTGTTTCCTTGAGCAAAATTTTGTGGCATACCTTTCTTTACCTTGTTCATTATTTCATTGCAAGAGTTGCTAACTAATAGTTTAATATTCCTGGGTTTGCCCCTGTAATTTGTCTGTAATTTGCCCAATTTATATACATCTATTATTATGTACTTTAGAGTATCCACAGCCTTTTCTCTTTTGCTTGACCTTGAGATTCATTTTCTTAGCATAAAGTGCAACCTGGATGAGGAAGATAATACTGGTTAACTGTAAATCAATCCATGAAATGGATCTCAGTCCGAACCAAAAGCTTCTTCTCACAACAAAGCCTTTCAGGCTGGTTACATCTAATAAGGCAATTTTTATGCCTTCTTATTTTCTTTTTTTATCCCCAACCTTCATAATAATGCTTTAAGTCTATTAAAAAATTCATCAAAATTCTGTTACTCTGTTTGAAAATGAATTTGTAATGCATTGGCAGCATAGTAAGAGCTTGTATGTGTAAGAATTAAAAAAGAGCAATCAGCTTCTGCAATTTAAACCAGTCTTGGTAAGGCCAAGTTAACAGCTTTGTCTGCTTAAGAAAACACATCAGATAAATTATTTTGCTTTATGAATAAATGCAAACTTTTTCATTATTCAATGGCAGAAAATGTTAACTTTTAAAGATAACTTATATGTCTGTTGGCAACTCTTCTTTCAAACTCTCTGGATGCACAGGATGCACTGGATGCAAAGTAAGTAGTAAGTAAGTACTAAGCAAACCAAATTGAGGAAAATGTTAGTGGAGTCAAACACGGTGGGATCATTAAGTTTTACCACTTCAATATACCTTGTATTTGGAAGTTTATTCCACAGCTGAATGGAGGCTATGTTGAGGACTTCCTTTGCAGATGAATGGTTTTCATTATGGCTTCAGTCTTCATCTTATATTTGTAAGCCATAATGAAACTGTTTTGTTACTTTTATTGGATGGCAGTGATACAGTGTTTTAGTAGATTAAAATGGTAACCATACTTGCATTTCTTGCTTAAAGTAAAGCATATAATAAATCCATTCCATTTATTATTTTCATGAAGCAAGCTTTTGAATAGTTTGGATTTTTCAAACCATTACCTACAGCTTCCCTCTTAAAGTTCTATCATGTAACATTTTCATCAAAAATATCTTTGGGGAGTGAGCTCTTCCAGAGCTCTTTCAAAAAATATTTTTTAGTCCATATTAAAGAAGCTGATTGTCATTGGACCAAATGAAATTAATGTCCATAGGAGTGTAAAAACAAAGCAATTTTCTACATTTATAAAGACTACCATATGTCTGAGCTGGTTGCTTTTCTCTGATTTTATATGAGCTAGGTTTTTTCAATATAATTTCACATAAATCAGCAACAGCTGTTTCAGATGGCTGGAGAAGACCATAGGATCTTTCAGAATCAAACCCAGTCTCTGAGTTGATTTTGTTGACCCAGAGCCAGTCCCAACCCAGATGAAGTGGGAGGGTCTCCCATCAGCAAGGGCATGATGAGAGTAAATTTTTCTGCTCCAGCTATAATAATGGTCCCTATAAATTAAATGATCCTTAGTCCCAAGCAGGCCTTGAATGGGCAAAGTGTGCAAAGAATCTCCCTTTGGAGTCCAAGTGCATACGAAAGAAGAGGGTCAGTGGAGTTGGTAAAAGTCTGCACCATAAACATTGGTGTGTTGGTGATTTGCAAGAGGCCCATACAAAAATTAAGATACCTTATCATTTGGGAGCAATGAGAAGAAGTACAAGCATTGGTACTGTGGGAATGCCAAAGGCACTGGTAGCATTAGGATATTACCAAAACAGTACCTAGTCAGTGGCTGCTGGAAGTGGAAAGAGTGAATGACAGAATAATCAAGATCAACATCCTACTAGGTAAAATTTGTTTACCACCTATTTTTGAACTTATGCACCACAAACAGATTGCACAATCAAGGAAAAAGAAGAATTCTTGGAGATCTTACAGGAGGAAGTCACTAGAGTGCTGAACATGGAAGGACTTATTATTAGTGGTGACTTTGATGGCCATGCCAAACCTAACAGTCAGGGGTTTGCTGACGTGATTGGCCCTTCTGGGTATAGAAATTCAAATAGAGAAGGCCAGACTGCCCTGACGTTGTGTGAAAACCAAAACATCAAAATGTTTAACACCTTTTTCAAAAAAAGACAAAAACGAAACTGTAACATATGTAAGTGGAGGTGCAGCGATTCAGCTGAGCCTACTACTGATGTACTCCTGGTGTGATCTCACACCAACAGATTGCCAAGCCATTCCTGGAGAATGTTGTGTGACTGAACGTTGTCCTCTCAGGGTTGACCTCAGAGTGACTGATATGAGGAGATGAAAGATGGGAGGGAGGAGACTGAAGAAGTAGAAGCTTAAGGAGCTCCAAACATGACATTGCAGTTCATCTTATGAGGATGAAGAATTATACAGAGCAAGAAATAAGGATGCAAAAAGAGCTGTGGCTCTTACAAAACAGGAAGCACTTGGTGCTTGGTGTGAGAACCTGGACTCTACTGAGGGTAGGACAAAATGCTAGCATTGGTGAAGCAGCTTAGGGAAAACAAGAAAGACATTATTAGAGGGTACTTTGTTAAAGGCGAGGATGGAAAAATTGCAACAATGGACAGCGATACTTGTGACAGATGGAGGTGTTATTTCAATGACCATTTAAATGTAGAGAACCCCAGCAACTGGAGGTGTAGAGGGTCCACTAGAAGATGTCACTCTTGGAATAGAAACTGTATTTGTTCTACATCCTTTGTTAGTTCCAACCATTGACACATCTGTAAACTAAGGCGCTCTATTTATTTATTTTTCACACAGGATGTGACGTTATTGTGACAAAAGAGTAAGAAAGATTTACTAGCATAGTAAATTACTCTCCTGACAATGCATGGACTCATGCCTGTTCTTCGATGTACTACCGTGCCCCCCACCAATCAACCCTGATGTTGCTTATATTACAGTGTTATTTTTGCTTAAAAACCATTGAAATAATTGTAGATTTACTTAAAGCTCTTGCTTTACATGCCATCATGCTCTGATGGGACTCGTAGGTGAAGAAGTCCTTAGCGACATCGATTAATAAATATTTTTTGTTTCCTAACCTTGTTTTTTTCCCTTTTACAGCCACTGTTTCGGACATCTGCCCTTCGTCCAAATATTTACAGCTTTCACAGAAAAACAAAAGAAGTTATCACCGAAGGCGTGAGGTATAGTTGTCTATTTTTAGAATCGGAAGTCAAACTATTTTACACTTAAATAACGGGGGGAAAGAAAGGTTTCTAGAAATTACTAATTTAAAAGTTTTATAGTGCTGAGTTATTTTACAGGGATATTGGTAGGAAGTAGTACTATCTTACCATATTAACTACCCATATGCTTTTTGCTTGAAACAGACTAAAGTGGTAATGCTGTGATCGGTTCTCGTGTACTATCCTAAATATTAAATATCAACAGATGGAGGCTAGACTTGTCTGTTGTGATACAGTAAAAGAGAGAGAGAGAGAGAGAGAGAGAGAGAGAGAGAGAGAGAGAGAGAGAGAGAGAGAGAGAGAGAGAGAGAGAGAGAGAGAGAGAGAGAGAGAGAGAGAGAGAGAGAGAGAGAGAGAGAGAGAGAAATGGAGTAGTTCACATGATTGCATTACCATTTTAAGAGCTTTCAAAGCTATATCATCCGTAAAGTCCAGGTCATTGAGACGCGTGTCATTCATCCAATAGACCCCGCCTTCCTCTCCTGTCATTGCTCTTCTTCTGACAAAGTCTACACACGAAATGAACAGAAACGGGAGAGAAAACAACTGTCTCACACCTGACATAAGCTCGAACACCCGAGTTATGCCTAAAGCTGTTCTGACCCCGAGTTGCTATACTTCGACTGGATGATCTCAATGAGTTTCGATGGTATAACGTAGAATGACATTATTTTCCAAATTTTTTTCGTACGCTGTCGAAGGCTTTTCGGAAGTCGATAAGGTTTAACATCAGCTTCTCTTGAATTTCTTAGCTCTGTTCCACCATATTTCTCAGGATAAAATTCTGCTGACTGCACGATCAGCCCTCACTACAACCTCCTTGCTCTTTTCTTAATTGCCGATCAATTAATATTAACATTCATTTCCACAAGGTGCTTTTTAATACCTTTCCTGTGATGCAGAGCAGCATGATGCTTCTTCGATTGTTGCAGTCAGGTAGGTCTGATACAGCTACCTCTCTCCACAACTGATTGAACAGATTTCCCATTTGTTATATGAGTAATTCTCCTCCCGCTTTATGCACCTCACCATTTATTCCATTTATACCTGGGGCTTTATTGCTCCTCACCTTATTAAGGACATCAGATGCTTACTCCCATTTGGTAGGATCAGTGCCGATGGTGAGGGTTACAGCATTTCATAAACATTTGCCAGCAGATACATGTAAATTTATGCAACCTAAAAGGAGTACGAATTTGTATATTATATTGTTTACTATAGCCAACATCCATGGTTACAAAGTTGTTGCTGCTTCAAGTAAACTAAATGAAACAAATAAAACATAATAAAACATGAAACAAATAAAATATATTTGAAATTTTTTTTGCTTTACATTTAGTTTGAAGAAGTCGAAGGCAATTGTTATTGGTGACCTTGGTGTTGGAAAAACAAGCGTCATAAACAGGTAAGGTTATGGCGAAGTCATTTTTATTGTTTTAAAAAGTATGTTTTTTGGTAATTTTAACATTGTTAGTTTTGGGAATTCTGTAATAAAGTATTGAGGTTGATGGCTGTCATGTGACAGAAGTTTGCATTTAGAATCAAACAGAAATATGAATCTATTTAATTGCCCTACGCTGAATGATTTTAACCCAGACATCTAAATAGGTTTAGTGTAGTTCTTAATAATATTCCTTAAGATTAACATTTTCAGACAAAATGTTTTTAGATGTTTGGCCCTACGAAGAGCTAGAAGAAAGGAGAGAGAGAGAGAGAGAGAGAGAGAGAGAGAGAGAGAGAGAGATAGAGAGAGAGAGAGAGAGAGAGAGNGCTAGAAGAAAGGGGAGAGAGAGAGAGAGAGATAGAGAGAGAGAGAGAGAGAGAGAGAGAGAGAGAGAGAGTGTGTGTGTGTGTGTGTGTGTGTGTGTTAGTCTCTGTATGTGTGTATATGTGTTGTTAGGATATGCAAACAAGTATTTTTGAAGTTTACTATTTCGTTTAATACTGAGAAACGGAAGAGGAAAAATTCCATTATTGGAATTGAAAATAAGCCCAAAAATTTGAGCTTGAGATGTCGATTTTATTCGTTTCTACTGCAATCACGAATAAAATATTGTTTTGATATTCATCTAACGTCGAATTGTTTTTTGGGCGCAAAAAATTATTTTATTCATATAAGGCGCTGGAATTTTATGACAAAGGAAACAGTTTTAGCTTTACCGATAAACGGTAAGTAACAATAAATTTCTGCATTTTGAGGGATCAAACTGCGGTCCTTTCCTTACACTGGGATGAGTGTTATTTTGATACAACTTAAATAAAATACTCCGTTTATCCACACTGTTTAAATTTATTTTGTTGTTGAGGTATGTGCAAAGTTAGAGCATTTTAATCATCGAAGTAGTCCTTTAAGGTAATATAACAGCTTCTTAGAAGCTAAACTTGTAGTCTGAAAAGTTTGTTTTTCAAAATATTTCGAATATATTTCCTTATATTAAAAATGTTTTAAGGAGAGATGAGTCGATAGGTCAAGGTAAACCTTTTCTGTAAGGTAGAAAAAACTTGAAAATATGGACTGGAAAATCCGCATAAATATTAAATTGATTAAAAGTTGTATTTATTTTGAAGTTGACTTGGTTTCATTTATCTTTTTCTGCTCATTTAATCATTGAAGAGTTTAGATAATTATTTTGAAATTTGATACTCAAGTGATCATAAAGATGTTTAAGTTTCGGCTAATCAGGGAAATGCTGTACCAATGTTTTCTGACTGTCCTGAAAAGTTTTATTTTCTTGTATCTACAGATATTGCAAAGATCTGTTTGAAAGGGACTATAAACCAACTATTGGAGTGGAGTTCGAAGTTAAACTGTATGAAATCCTGGGACAGCCTTTTAATTTAGAGTTGTACGTATTTCTAGTAGTTTATTCAAAAGATCGTGCTATAAGTTAATAATCAACTTTATAAAATTACTTAAAATACACCTTTAAATTGTTTTTGTTCGTGTAAAAAATGTTCCCGTCGGAATTTTCTTCAGCTCCCTTTGCTACTCAGAAGCTTAGTCATATGCATGGCATGGATTGCTGCCAGTTGCTTTTGAATTCTGAAAGAAACCACTTTGGGTTGGCATGGCACTCCACACTGGTTATTTGCAGTTTACAGCACACCCTCTTACCATTTAGTGTGGATAAATTCTTAGAAATTGAAATGCTACTGCAAAAGCTTTTCGAAAAGCCAAGGAGGATGGGGGGGGGGGAGGGAGGGGTAGGCACACGGTCCTCTGAATTAAAAGCAAAAGATAAGCCACTTAGCTGCTGTATTCAAATGAGTCATCATTTTAAGAATGATTACTTTGTAAGGTGTCTTCGCCTGGGCAAAACGGCACATATTCAAATACATTGCGTTTTCTTTTGTTTCGGCTTTATAATGCCCTTGTTTGTTCTATGTAGCATGTCAATACTCATAAAAAGCATCAGAGCACATTTTTATGTACATACTGAATTTATGCAATACAATAAAATAAGCAGAAAAGAGTAAAAGAACTACAGCTTCTATATGCAACATTGGTATATCAATATTTCGAAACACGCTTGTAGAGGTAGATTGATAGATAGATAGATAGATAGATAGATAGATAGATAGATAGATAGATAGATAGATGGATTGGTTGGTTGGTTGATTGATTGATTGATTGATGGAGTTAAGTATATAAATATATAATATATATATATTATATAAAGGTTTAAATTCCTTATGTTTTTCTCCGTCACTAAATATTGTAGACCTTATGGGGTGCAGACTGGGGCTGTTCCAAACAAATTTTATTTGAATTTTAGCTTAGACGGTAAAACATACGTCGTTATGCAGAAAGGAANATACAATAAAATAAGCAGAAAAGAGTAAAAGAACTACAGCTTCTATATGCAACATTGGTATATCAATATTTCGAAACACGCTTGTAGAGGTAGATTGATAGATAGATAGATAGATAGATAGATAGATAGATAGATAGATAGATAGATAGATGGATTGGTTGGTTGGTTGATTGATTGATTGATTGATGGAGTTAAGTATATAAATATATAATATATATATATTATATAAAGGTTTAAATTCCTTATGTTTTTCTCCGTCACTAAATATTGTAGACCTTATGGGGTGCAGACTGGGGCTGTTCCAAACAAATTTTATTTGAATTTTAGCTTAGACGGTAAAACATACGTCGTTATGCAGAAAGGAATGAATAGTAATGATATTTTAGGGGCTTAATTATAGTTTCAAACCATTAGTCTTATATCGGTCTCCTCTAAGGTGGGATACATCTGGAGAGGAAAGATTCAAGTGCATCACTAGATCATACTATCGTGGAGCAAATGGTAAGTCCTGTTTATTGCTATGTTGTATTTATTTTTCTAACAAGAAAAAAATACCGTAGACAAGTTGATATTGACTTCCTTACTCTCTTTGGTTGTAGTGGTTACAAAAAGCAACTATTTTATATTGCTTACTATTACATAAATTGGATAAAGTAAAGAAGAACGAAGTGAATGTCAATTAGTTGAAAAAGCGTCTTCATTTCTTCATTTTCTTCACCTCTTTTTGCACCTCATTCTTTATCTTTTAATTTTATGTTGAAATTTCTTGAGAATAAGGCTCTTTAAAAGACACTGTGTAACGATTGGCTAGAGGTGTAAATTCTCGCGACTGGTCTGTAATAATTCTGACCCATATAAATGAATGCTTGCTGTACACGTGGTCTTATTCGTTTAGAACAGAACTATTTTAGCAGTCAGTTTGCACAGAAAAATAGCTTTTTTTTCGAAAATAACATTAATACACAATACATATTCGTTAACTTGAATATGCAAGATGGTAAAATATTTTGTTCGAATTAGCGAATGTTTGAGCTAACTAAAGATTAGAAAAATTCAAAAATTTTGGGATAAATATTTAAAGACATATGTAATTTCGTCCCTCTACCGGAGGATGAGCTGCCCGTTAGGTGCAGTGTGCATGGCCTACCAATGTGTGGAATACGGCCTGGCGCTCACCAAATGCTCACTCAGGTATTGAGTCAAAACCCCTCACTGCTTTGTGAGTAGATCAAAGGTCAAAGGCTAGGTGCACCGCTTGTAACTGTGCTGCCGTCAGGCCCTGCCAGCCGGGTTAAAGAATTGGCATAAAACAAATCATGAATCTCGACACCACAGGAAGACAAGACGAAGCTAGCCCCCCTCCCCCCCCTCACACACAATTGACGCGCAGGATCAAGCTTTGGGTCCTGTGAGAAGAGAGCAAGGGGCACAAAGAGGAGGTAGACTACAATTGAAAAAGAACGGTTCTGTGTACTATGGAAGGCTCGTGTATTATGGAACCTCCACTAAAGAGAATGGAGTTGGCATCGTCTGCAGCGAGGAGGAGAAAGAAAATGTGATTGAAGTGAAAAGGATTAGTGACAGGTGTATGATGATCAAATTAGCCAGTGGAGAAGGGATTATAAACGTTGTCTCGGCATATGCTCCTCAGATTGGGTGTAGAGACCAAGAGAAAGATGACTTCTATGAGGATTTGGAGGCATTGTTTAGACGTATACCAGATGATGAGAGGATAGTCTTGAGTGTGGGTCTGAATGGGTACGTAGGGGCAAAGAACGATGCTTTTGAAAGATATCATGGAGGTAAAGGCTATGGCGACCATAACACTGAAGGAGAAAGAATACGGGCATTTGTGGAGGTATTCGACCTTGTAATCACAAATACGCTGTTCAAAAAGCAAGACCAACACCTGATAACCTACAGAAGTGGAAACAATAGAAGCCAGATTGATTACATGGCATTAAGGAGGAAAAACAGGTCAGAGGTCACAAACTGCAAGGTGATAGCAGGGGAGCCTGCTATGACTCAGCACAGAATGCTTGTGACTGATTTGGGAGTGAAGAGAAAGAAGAAGGTCATGAAAAGACGCAAAGGAAAGAGTCAGGTATGGAAGCTCAAGGAGGAAGAGATGGGCTGGACATTTAAAACGGATGTGTTTAACAGGAAGAGAAACATGGAACCAGCAGACACGGTGGAAAAACCTTGGGAACAAATGAAAGTGATTGTCGTAGAAGATTGTGAAGGTATGTGGCAGAAAGAAAGCAAAAAGACCATCTAAAAAAGATGGATGATAGTGGACCAGTGAAGTCTAAGTGGCATTAAAGAGAAAGAAAGAGGCTTTCAAAGGCCTGAGAGGAAACTACAAGAGGCTCGTGAACCATATAAAGTAAGGGAAGCAAAGAGAGTAGTGGCAAGGGCAAAAGCACTAGCGTCTGAGCAGTTGTACAGGATCTGGACACAAAGGAAGGAGAGAAAAGATCTTCAGGATAGCAACGGCACAGAAACGATTGAAAAGGAACACTGGAGACACGGTGGTAATAAAAAGTAAGGAAGGAGACTTGATTACAGAGGACAATCATAAGAATCATGACAATCTCTCAATCAATCATGGAGAGATGGAAGGAGTAATTCGAAGAACTGCTCAACTCGGAAAACAGCAGAGAGGTGCTTCAGAAGGCGCATCAGGTAGAAGGCCCAGAACTGCAAATACAGCGAGAGTAAGTAGTAGAGACACTCATCTATGAAGACGGGTAAAGCTGCTGGACCCACGGGACGGGCATTGGGAGGTTGAAGGTATTGACTGGTTGCTTGAGATGTTAAACAAGATCTGGAATGAGGAAAGCATTCGTAAAGATTGGGAACATAGCACCCTAATTCCAATTTTCAAGAACAAGGGAAGTTTGGCTGAGTGTAGTACCCACAGAGCAATAAAGCTGTCAGAGCATGTGATGAAGATCTACGAAAGAATATTGGACCGAAGACTGAGGAAACAGATAAGGGTGGACAATAAGCAGTTTGGCTTCATGCCAGGAAAAGGAACTGCGGACCCCATCTTCATCATGAGGCACAGGCAGGAAAAGGCGCTGGAGGAAAATCAGCCCCTATATATAGGCCTTTGTGGACCTAGAAAAGGCATATGATCGGAGGACGAGAGACCTAATTTTCTGGTGCCTCAGACAGCGAGGGGTGACCGAAAAACTGGTGAAAGTGATAGAAAGTCTCCATCAAAAATGCCACACCAAGGTTCTTTGTGGTGCAGGGGAGTCTGTGCCTTTCATGGTCAGAGTTGGACTACATCAGGGCTCTACCCTTAGTCCATTCCTCTTTACAGTTGCCATCGATACAATAACATCCGAAGTCAGAAACAGGTTCCCAGATGAACTACTGTTTGCGGATGACCTTGTCATCACACCCAATACCGAGGAGGAGCTTCAGGAACGGTTGCAAGCTTGGCAGAGAGCTTTGGAAGCTAAGGGACTAAAGGTTAACAGCAGGAAAACAGTGGTGATGAAGTCCAGTGGAGAAGCACAGGAACAAGGGGTAGTGAGAGATGGACATGGTGAAGTCATCAAAAAAGTAGACCAGTTCTGCTACTTGGGCTCTACGATTAAAAGAGGAGGAGGATGCCGAGAGGAAGTGAGACTAAGAGTGAAGAAGCCTTGGTTGAAGTGGAGAGGGGTGGGCGGCGTAGTATGTGAGAAGAGAATGGCAGTGAAGCTCAAGGCAAAGACATACAAAAGCGTGATTAGACCTGCACTTCTATATGGCTTGGAGGTGGTGGCTCTGAGGAAGAAGGGCGAATTTATGAACGCACTGTGATGCGAATGCCTAGATGAATATGTGGAATCACCCTACATGAGCACAGAACGAATGAGGACATCAGGAAATTTGTGAAAGTGGCAAATATTAAGGACAAAGCCAGAGAATCCAGGCTCACGTGGCAAAGGCATGCCATGGGGAGAAAACCAGGAGAGGTGCTGAAAGATGTATGGGATGCTTCGGTAACTGGAAGGAGAAGAAGAGGCAGGCAAAAGATCAGGCTAGGGGATGTAATCAAGAGAGACATGGAAATAGTGGGACTAAGGGAAGGCGCGTGTGAGGATAGAGGAAGTTGGAGGATGCAGTGTCGAGCGGCCGACCCGACGTAACATTGGGAAAAGACCGAAAAGAAGAAGAAGAAAATTTCACCCCTCTCAGAATGCTTTTACACATGTACGATATAGAAAACGTCTTTAATTGAGGTTGGTTTCTTTCTCTTTTATTTGTAAACGACTGAATCTACCCCCTTCGTTTGCAAAGAGGAGAACATTTGCAAAACTTCAGTTGCATACAAAGATCATCTCAGGATATTTCACTGGCTTTTCTTCAGATTACCACCATCATCAACGAACTCGTCGTCATTTCCGCTGTCAGACTGTGAAAATTCTGCCTGCATTTCGACATGAATAGGTTGAGCCTGTGCAACTAGAACATCTGTGTCAACATCAAAGAATCTGGTCTTTAAATAGATAAGGCTAAATAGAACATAGGATGTCAAAATTCTTGCAAAGCAATTTTTTACTCTTAGCCTGCAGAGCATTGTTTTAAAGTTGTATGTGTAACCCTATAACTGTAACCCTACAAGTGTTTGGCAACTAAATGGGATATTTACCCAATATCCGTTTCTTGAGACTTCTTTTATATAACAGGGAACGACAGGCAGAGAATCTGATATCAGCTGTTAGTTCTAGATAATATTTTGAATTATTTCGACTACAGTTTATTGTCTACTTTGAGTATTTAATTTTTCTCTTTTTTAAATTTTGTTTTAGCTGTATTAGTGGTTTTTGACCTCACGGATCCAATTACATTAGCAGATGTCACGTAAGAAACATTGGAACTTATAGCAGTTTACATATTATTTTATATGATACCTCAATATTCTGTTAGTTTGTAGTTTATGTGACTTTCTGTGATTATATTAAGCAGTACTCATGATGATCAGATATTAAAATATTCTTGTATTTTAATTACATAAAACATTTCAGACAGTTGAAAATTACAACGACGAAAAAAATGTTTGTGGTCATTACTGCAGATTTACATTGAAACCTGATTAAGTTTAGTAAAGCAAATATTTCTGAAATGAACAGGTTTTTTTGATAACAACATTTTAGTAGAAGACCGCAAAGAAAAACTACAGTACTATAGAACTGTGTAATACTATAGATAATGCCTTAGTCATTCTCTCTATATCGTTAAATTCACTGTATTTGTGTTTTTACAGCTAATTCCTGCTCATTTAAGCACTTGTACATGTATGCGCGAGAAATACCAAGATGTTTTTTTTGCTGGTCTGTAACAGAGCAGGAGAAAAGTAAACATGAAAACAGCAGCTTGTGCTTCTTTTATTCCTTTTCCGTTTATTCCTTAGAGATTCTTGTTATTATATTTATAAATGACATTAACGAAGCTCCTTTTTGTCTAAATACTTTGGAAATAAATGCTAATCTTAATTACCAGATGAAGTAATCATAGACTGCTTATTACAAGAATCCCAATGCCTTCATTTTCTTTTCTGTCGATGGTAATTCCTGATGGTACTTCAGTTCAGCATCAACGTCCTTGTCTGTTTCGCTTCCCCACCACCCCTCCTGACTCACACATACACACACACACACACACACACACACTCTCTCTCTCTCTCTCTCTCTCTCTCTCTCTCTCTCTCTCTCTCTCTCTCTCTCTCTCTCTCTCTCTCTCTCTCTCTCTCCCTCTCTCTCCGGATATACATTCAACTCAGTATTCTTGCTAGGACCTGCCATGGCAATTATTTGACTGTGGCACTAGAAAAGTTGTAGAATAAGATCAAAGCCACAAAATCAGAGTTAATACATTCTTTCTCATGTGATGATCGTGTGTGCAAATACAGTCGTCGTGAAAATATGATGTATATTTTTACCTCTAGGAAATGCTTTGTTAAGCATCCACTTCTCTTTGGCACTTTGAATACCTATTATTACAAAAAGCTTTCCTTAATAACAACTTTTGAAAGGCTGTACTTATTATTAGTAGTACTATATCTCACTAGTAATTTTCAAAAAATATTTCTTTTCCTTTTTTTAGATATTTTCATCTTTCTTTTACATCTTTCTTTAATGAGTCATTTAGAAAGAACCTAATTTTTTATTTGTTTGTTTATTCCATTTTGATTGTTTTGTTTTCAGTGGTTGGTTTGAAGAAGCAAAGAACAACATTACTACCACAACGCCAGATTTTTTTCTGGTTGGTAACAAAAAGGATAACTGTGTAGGTTTACGCAGTAAATAGATTTTATCTCATATTATGATAAAGGAAACTAACTCTTACCCAATTTTTTCGTATTGAAGAAATCGAATGTAGTAAAATATACAATAGTAGATCCCTCGATAGCAAAATTTTTATTTTTCATCTATTCATTCTGCAGGTCTGCACAATATTAAATTGCATATGAGTTTACTCTTAATTCTGTCCCTTTGAGGTACTGATGGCCGGCATTTTTATGTTATAACTACACCGCAAAAAATAAAATGCTTTCAAAGTTGCCGTTTATTTTTCAACATTCTTTCTCGCAATCGGCAAGAAAAATAGCTAATAACATACGAAAAAAAAGTAGCAAAAAAGAGCATGTTGAATTGATGATCATCCTTGCTTGTTTTTTATTTATTTTATCATTTTCAATAGCCTCTGTTTTTATCCGTTTTCATCAACTTCCGTTAAGACATACAATGGCTCGCTGACACATTTTTAGAGCCAGTTCAAGATTTTCTGTAATGATGTCGTCCGACTAGCGAATGTGCCGTCGGGTGTAGTAACGAGTTTTCCTAACTGTTTTTCAATGTTATACTGTTTTTGCCCAAACCAACGAGTTCGTTTACCAACATTTACCAAAATGTTGGCATATCTTGATTTTTATTAACAGACTGTTACATTTTGTAGTCATATGAGCATTTTTGGCTATTTTCGGCAATTGGTAAAAATTTATTTCTAAGAACGCCTCAGAGTAGTTTGATTTTGTTTTACCGTAAAGTTTCAAAACTCTCCCCACCACACACCCCCCCGCCCTTCCTTATAGTATGTTATTACCTTACTTTACCAGAGCAAAAGGTGAAAGGTTGCCTTTGTTCATTTCACTCTCGTTCTTGAGACGGTTTGCCCCTCAATCGCTGATCCCAGATGTTCAACTGATAAGCCCACTTATCTTTTGCGTTGTTTTCTGACCAGAGTTGATACCTGAGGATTTTTCTGTGGAGTTCTTCTTCAGTTGAATATTCTTTGCAAAATTTTTTAACTCAGCTCTTTGCGTACTTCTTTAACAAGCATCTTTTCAGATTTCTTTGTTATTGTTAAAGCTGCAGAGTAAGCTTACGTAAATGTGTTTATTCTTCATAATAGATGTCGTTAAGGCTACGATCTAATTTTTAGCTAATCTTGGTGTTACATTAGTAGAATTTTCCGCCCTCAAAATCGAAGTAGCTTTTCATCAAGCTATTCCAGGGCTTTTATTCGAAGTATTATCGAAGTATCAGCTTTCTCGTACATGTAACTGAAATAAATGTCTCCTCTTTTATACTGTAATAGCTTGTAGGAGCCATATGTTACATCACGCTTTATATATAAACATATATTTTACAAAAAGTTCATATTCTAATGGTTGAAAATCACCCGAATGTGAGTTGCTTGCCGGAGTTATGATTACGATTGTATCCACTCAAGTTAATATTAGTTATTGTCTTATTGTACTGATGTGAAATGCAGAGCCTGACTCTTATTTTTAGTTTTTATTTACTGGCACATTTCAGCTTCCTACCCGTATACTTTTTCCTGTGAAAAACAAAGGCTACACTGAATCTAACTCAGGCAGTCACTAGAAATACTTTTTGTGAGCAAGATAAAAGAAAAGAATGATACAAAAGCCACATAAATGTAAAACTGTGTATGGCAATTAAACTAACTAGTAAGTTGGTAAATTTTGGAATATTTACAAAGATACCTGTCTGGAAATCAAAGTGCTTTAGCACTTACAAGAAGCAGAATTTTATTGCCTAATTTTACTTAATACTGCATTAAACGAACAGAAATCCACTTCTGATACTGATGGACTGTAAGAAAAAGCCTGCCGACTCTACTAAGACAGCTGTTTTTGACAACATTTTTTGTTTAGAGATTAAGGTCACTGACCTGATATGTGCTGTTCTTGTTATTGGTTTGTATACTAACAGATCTTGCCCTAAAACACCATATTTCAAATTTCTTAAGAAATCACACCGACTGAAACCAATGCGGGAAGAGGGAATGAGGATTGCAAATGAGCTCAGTTGTGAGTACTGGGAAGTTTCTGCATTATCGGGTAAGTGAATGGACTATAGTAATTACCTTTTGCCTATTTGTTTTTTCCATAGGTCTTATTATTTGCATCTTTTAAAATCTAATTTGATGCAGTATTCTCATTTTTCCTGACCTGTAAACAAAGCCAGCTTCAGAGACAACCAAGTGAACCAGCGACTCCAGATTACTCCACAACCCGAGCAAATAGCAAGTAGAGTACGTCTCTGTTAAATTGCTCTCATGTAATGCGTGTTTATGATAGGATTGGTGTGATAAAAGTAAATTATACAGCGTGAAAATAAAAGGTCTAAAATTCATGCTCAGGTTTTTTCCCACTACATCTGACGCAGTAATTTAGTTGGACAACTTGGGGTTCATTGGAAAAGGCGAGTGGGAGTGTTGGGATCCAAAAAAGAGAGAATAAAAAATTTGTAATTGTGTAAAATCCAGTTTAGGCTCACCTTTAGCAAGGCAACTGTTCCACATCATGTCAGTGCAAGAGTTGTAAAATACAATGTGGTTATTCTTTCATCAGTTTGAAATATTGGCTCTTAACTCCAAGAGCACATACAAACAATATAGTCTGCCCCGTGTAACAAAGAAGCGTATTGGGCACTGAACCTCTTGACTTTAAATAGCAAGCTTGTATTAAATCACTGGGCTCCTGTTGAGATGTTACAAGTCTTGTTTATCAAGATTTTTACTGACCTCCATGCAATACTAGAGGGCCCCAAATCTTTAGGAACTTCAAATTAGGAAAATTTTGAACTAAATTTAACAGCAATTTATGTAGAACCACACCAAACGAATCAGGCCAAGTCGAGCCAGACCCCAGTACCAAGACCTATATATGGATAATGGAAATTTGTTGAAGACTTTTAGTGTCAGGATAAATTTTTATCATTGATGTAGGATATTTATCATGTCATGAGTCGTTAACTTTTTTCCGAGCTACGTTTAAAGAGATGCTTCTCTCATCGTCAGGCTACTAAAGTAATTAGGTATAGCTATTTTATACTTTGATAGTACAGACAGGCTTAATGACAGGAATCAAGTTGTTTTGAGGGATGGCGTCATACATATCTTGTCTTTATTTTGTTTCTTTTCTGTGGTGCTGGAAGTCATTTTCCTGAAAGAGTGTAAGGTATGCTGTTGATGTGATCTCTGTGCTGTAAGGAGTGGATGGTTTCTTTGATTTTTCTTCTTATAGTATTTATTTTTCTGTCCAGAATCTTTTTTTTCCCAGTCAAAGAGGTGATCTTTTGTCCAGAAGTGCTCCTCTATTTTCTGACTCTGGTGTCAACGTTTTGAACAGCTCCCTTGAGTTCGTTTTCCCTTTGATCCAAAAAAAAGCTGTGATTCGCCAATGTAAAGAGCAGGACAGTCCTTACAATGTAGTTAGTAAACTATATTGTTTCTCTCTTTAAGTTGAACTGGATCCTTTGATTTGAGAGTATCTACCTAAGGGTATATGTTCTGAAAAATGAGCAGATGATATTATGATGTCAAAGAGTTCGTCGTATCTGCTCACTGGTGTCCTTGACATAGGGTAGACATATTTGCTTAGCTCAGAAGAAGCGTACGAGTCACGACGTAAATATCCTCATCAGTGGCTTCCAATAAGCCCATAAAGCCAAACTTCTTTAAGACTATTAGAGAAATATATTTTATGTTGTTTGATACAGCTAAAATGATTTATTACGAAAGCTGAATTTAAGTTTATGACGTGTTTAGAAAATGCAGGGACAAAGTTATATGTATCTTCTACGGAAGCTCAAATAAGAGAAAATTTTTGCGAATTCAAAATTACATTAATTTGGAATGATAGCTTAAGCAATCTAAAGTAAAAACTCTCTTCCAGAAAAATACCACTGAACCACTGAACTTTTACGGTCTTTGTTTCCCATCCAACTGTGAGTTATAAACTTTTGATGAATTGTAATTTTGTTTTATGAGCAACCTTTTTTAACCACCATTGCACTGTAAAGTCACTTAATTTGAATAGAAAGGTGAATAATAATTTGTAAAGTGACGTTTGTTCTTTGTCATCACTTACACCAGTTGCTTAATTTTGCGGGTATACTCTTTCGTTATTTATGGGTCGCAGTAAACAATAAAAAATAAAGCAATGAAAATAGCAATGGTAAAGATAAAATAATTTCAAAAAGGCATTAGAGTACATCTTCAAAGAGGCTTTTGCTGTCTGGAGTGTCACTGTTGCCCAGATCCTTTGCTGTCAGAAGCCTCTGTACTTTTTGCCCCTGGATACAATAAGTAATTAAACCACAGGCAGTTTTTATGAATAAAATACAACGTAAATTGGATTTATTAAAAAATATTTGACCTACTTGATGCATTTTGCAGGTGAAAATGTACGTGAACTGTTCGTACGTGTCGCAGCTCTATGCTTTGATCAAGCAATGCAAAGGGAATATGAGCAGTGGACACAGAGAAGAAGCCAAAAAGTTCAGATAGGAGAAGGGCTGCAATTAAAAAATAAAAGTCAACCCAGGAGTGAAGGTTGGTTTCTGTGCATTTCATTTCAGCTAGTTAACTTAATTGCATTTGTTTTGATACAGATATTCCAATGCATTTCTTTTGAGATACTTCTTTTGCTACATTGTTTGAACGACTGTTTATATCTGTTTATTTACGGCATTGCTTTTGACTTATTGTTTTAAGACATGTTTTTGACGCAAATTTGAATTGTTTTATTTTTACCGTTGCTCTGCACATTTGTTTTTTTTACATTTGCTCAATTTTTTAACTTTCCAACTGTTGTAGTTGGTAAAATTTCTTAAAATGCACGCGTTATTTTTTATTTGTCAGGATTTTCATTTCGACCTACACTTCTGAGGATTGATATATGTGAAGATCTAAAACCCTAGGGTAACAAGCATTCTGACACTCATGATAATATTGCCCTGTAGTGTATTTTTATGTATCGAATTTCGTTAAGACTATTGTTCGAGGTTCGTTTTTGACATGGGCTTTCGGTGTAAACCTTATTATAGCACTGCCAGGGCCGTATGCAAATGGATGCTCGTATTGGTTGACTGGTATGCATTGAAGAACCTATGTGCCTAAAAGGTTAATACATTATTTTTTAAGACTGGGTTTTTTTATAGTTAGGTCTTTATTTGTCAATGAATTCTTCACTGCCAAAACAAAGCCCCTCTGAAGGGCACCGTCTGAGCCCTAATTACTGAGAGAAAATGATGTTAAAGCAAAAATAATTTTTTGTCAATGAACATATTTTCACGCTATTTCAGGTACATTACCTTCTCAGTTCTATTTTGACTAACTTTAGATCGTCTTTAGACCGTCTTTAGGCCAGAGATCCTAATGTCCTCGCAGTAAAATTCTGGCACGGCGCAGAAAACCTTCCGGTACACCCCCAGATAGTTTCACGGCATCATCTCTCGTCAAATACTAAAAAAATATAGTTATTCTATCGTCAGTCACTTTTATTGGGGGAAAAAAGTGCATTGCTTTTAAAGAAAGTGAGATCGTACCACTCCAATTTGGTTGATAGGGCCGTATCAGTGGGTAAGACAGTTATAACCTAGCTTTTCAAGCATGCTTACCTTTGGCATTTTTTTTACAGTTGACGAATCGGTTGCCATTTACTCATTTTTGACTTAATCAGTGTGATTTAGTCAATTATGATTAAAATCATAATAATCCAATAATAATAGTAATAAAACGATATTAAGGAAATAATTTTTTTGCATAAATTTTAATGGTGTGATAATCCACGTAGGCTCCGAATATGAAAAGGATTTGTAATCGACCGACTAATTTCTCTTTCATCTGCAAATAAACCCGCCTCTCAAAGAGTTGTTTATCTTTTAGTACCCATGTGTTGAAGTAAAGTTACTTATCGTTATTGACTACTCCCACACCCCGTTGTTGTCGGTATACTGCTACTTTAAGGGATTGACCTTCACCCAAAGGAAACTTTTGAACAACAACAGCGTCCAAAGAAAAATACGAATGTAATGGATCGACAACGAAAGGTCCCAGAACATAATTAATAACTCATTATTCTCATTCGAGAAATGATGGGATACTTTTTCTCTTTATTCCAGAGCAATCCACAGTGGATTTAAAACAGCAGTGTACAGAGAATGAATTTAAAAAACGCAGAAATTGCTGCAACTGATTCATATGAAAGGTAAATGGCCACCACCAGGGAACTAAAACAGTTTTGCATCAAGCCCTTGGTTTCATATAGCTGTAAAGCTGCTGAATAATATGTCACAAATTCACTGAAAGAAAGAAGTTTTTTTAGTATCTGGTTACTGTTATGTTTACGAACTTACCATTTCTTAAGTACGATGCTAAATTATTACCGGAGAAAACTAGATGCTTTGTGACCACTTATGCATGCCTCTTATTATTAGTAACTTTGATATAATTTTAGGAGTCGCCCTGTATAAAACCCCTTAAATGAATATGCAATGTAAAAGTAAAGCACTGTGTAGAGTACTAGGGCAACTGGGCCTATTTCTTATGTAGAAAAATTAGTACTTTTGAGCAGTAACTTACTAGGGTTTACCCTGGCCTCTTAACAACTAACCAGTGGACAATTTTTACTATAGTAGAAAATTAGGGCTAGTTTCCTTTACCTTTTAGTCTTCCCCGGCTTTTCCAGCATTAGTAGCATGACATGTTTTTCTTCTGTATCAATTATTTCGCTTTTGCTACTTAATTATAAATTTGCACACTTCCTTGACTGTTGTTAATCTGTGCATTTTTGCACAGAATTTTTTAATTTGTTCATTTTCTAAGAATTCAATAGTTCTTAGAGGTAGAACTTCTCTTAAGAAAGTTGCCTATTGACATACTTAGATGGTTATATGTATGTTGTTTTATAAAGCTTAATAAATGTTTGAATTTGTTCTTTTAAAATTTAATTTGGTAATGTTTATACAATATTCGAAGGACCAACAGTGACCACCGTCTGTGTGAAAGAGGTTTCCAGAATGATACAGCGGTTAAACACAAGTATTTATAGATATCATATATATCTTAAAATATATAAAGTTTATGCAATAAAGAATATATATATGTATTTTTGTATAGTTTTATCTTCTGTGTTTGACTTCAAATAAAGTAAATAATTTAAACTTACTTTTATACTGTATGTGTATGTGTATATATACACATATATACTCAGTCAAAGATCGGTTATTCTGTTCAATCAGTTTAAATATGCGATTCCTTTTCTCGTTTCCTATTTCTTTTTGCTGAAATTTGAATGACGGAGTAATAATAGGCTAGGAAACCTTTTAAGAAGTTCCTGTTTTGATTGATTAAGAATAATACCAGGCCACTCCATGTGCAGAACTGTGAAAAGAAGAAGCAAAACTGGTGAAGATGAGATAAGAGTTAGGTCAAGATATGACTTCTTTTTAGACTTAATAGCATTCAAAATCATATGACAAAGGAAAGTGCTTAGAAGCCAACCTACCTCTCCGAGAAAAAAAACTACATCGAAAGATTTATTACAACGAGGAACAAGACTTACATAAAGATGGAGAAGGTCAGAAAAACGAACCACACGGGATGCAAAAACTTGAAATGGTACTAGCGAGAAACATTCACTAGAATACTTTCCATAATAATAAGTATAAAACAAGGTACATTTAATCGATGAGACAGAAATTGGAGAGAAACAGCAGAATTTGGACAAATCAAGGTACAAATACGTCTCTGAACTCTGTAAAGAACATTAAGATGAGATGAAGTGAGATGAGACAATATTATTTAGTGCAGGTACATCATCTAAATCTTCTACTAGTTTAAATTGTTCCGGCTAAGTTGCCCTGTGTTCAATGCTACGAAGATCGTTTCATCAGGGTAGATGTTGATAAACTGGAGAAAGTTACTGGGAAGATCACTGATGTAAAGGAGGAAAAGATTTGAACTAAGAATAGAACCTTGAGGAACTCCAGTATTTTCTGAATACTAATTAGATGTAATTCCTTTCAAAGTGACACGCATTATATGATCTAACATAAAGGACTGGATGATACCAAAGACCTGTCAACAAACTCCATAACCGAAAAGGTTATAAAGCAAGCCAGCAGTTCACACCCTGCCAAAAGCCTTTGACGTTTCCAGGGCTGTAGCACGTCTTTTGCCAGACGTATCCATAAATCTATANCTAGTTTAAATTGTTCCGGCTAAGTTGCCCTGTGTTCAATGCTACGAAGATCGTTTCATCAGGGTAGATGTTGATAAACTGGAGAAAGTTACTGGGAAGATCACTGATGTAAAGGAGGAAAAGATTTGGACTAAGAATAGAACCTTGAGGAACTCCAGTATTTTCTGAATACTAATTAGATGTAATTCCTTTCAAAGTGACACGCATTATATGATCTAACATAAAGGACTGGATGATACCAAAGACCCGTCAACAAACTCCATAACCGAAAAGGTTATAAAGCAAGCCAGCAGTTCAGATGCGGGTTGTGATTACAGTCAAAAGGTCACCAGTGGAGCGAGATACTCGAAATACGTACTGGGTATTAACAAAAAGACCTGTCGCTGGAAGAATTCTACCAGTCCATTATTGGCGAGTCGTTCAAAAGGCCTTACTAATGACTGAAAGAAGACATACAGGTCGACACTTGCCAGGATCATCCGGGTCATCTATATTCTTGAAGACAAAAACAACAGAATCCTTCCAGGAAGATTGAAAACATGACTCTAAAAGGCAATGATTTCAAAGTTTGGACAGCAAAGAAGATATTTCAGCAGCACACTCTCAAAACAACTACAGGAATCTAATCTGGACCAGGAGCTTTAGATTAATCAAACCCATTATTAACCCTTGGTATCCAACTTTGGATTTATGGTGATAGAATCCAAAATCTCGTCAGTTTGTTAAGAAAAACCTTGAAAAGAAATGACAGTCCCATTTAAAGTATGATTGAAAGAAAACAGTTCACCAAAGAAATCATCGCTTCTCTAGTAGACATCGAAAACCGAACACCATCAAAATCTAGAGGAATATTCGACTTGCCAGGATGAAAAAGACTAGTAAATCTTCCAACAATCTCGACCTCCAAGGTTTTGGGAAAAAATAGATCCACAAACTCTCTGGGTATAGCAAACTTAGCATTAGAAGTCACCTTTGACAAGCATTGTTAGTTGGTCTGAAAGGAACCCGATATTTATCAGCGCCATTACCTTAAAGTTGAAAACATAAATGATTGCGATGAGCATTGGACCATGTAGGAAAATGAGCTTTAATTTTACAACTACGGTTAGGTACAAACGTTTCAATGCCATCCTTAACCCATTTTATGAAATCGATTGCAGCCCCAGAAGCTGACTACCAAAAACATTGATTTCGAAGATATGTCACCATGAAATTGTCGAAATCTATCCCCATCAGTATGTCTGATCTCGTGGCTTACGATGATGTGGCTTGTCAACGAAGATTGAAACAGTGGCTTGACCTCTACAGTGACAACATGATTAGAAAATCCAAAAGAAGGTAAAGATGAAACAGAAGCAGAAGTCAAAAGAGATAAAAAAAAGAGGATGTGATTCTGAATCAGGAAATCGTGGGGAAATAAACAAGTTCGTGGACATAGACAGAGTTGTAAGTAACTTCTCCAAAACCGTCAGCCCTATTAAAATGAGTCAACCAGGTCAATTGATGAGCATTTAAGTCATCAAAGATAAAGGTGTTAGAAGTGTGATGCTTGCAAAATCTTTTAAATGGAATCTGATACTGTCTTCATAACTGAGCAAGAGTCAGAAGAGGGAGATCAATTTAAGAAAAATAGGTAACAAGTGGCCTGAAGAAGAGACCGTCTAGGCCACATAAAAGGCTTCTTTTTAGATTCAAGTTGTTGCACTTCAACAGCTGGAAGATTTTGTCAAACATAGATTGCAAGACCATGAATACGAGTTTTAGTCTAGCCAAAACGAAGGTTAATGTCCGTCAACATTTACTGTTTTGTTGCGGGTTTTTCCTAATTTATACATATATATATATATATATATATATATATATATATATATATATATATATATATATTACCTATCCGCTTCGTGCCATGTAGCACATGAGGCCTCCACACTCTGCCTCCACGCTGCCCTGTCGATGGCTGTGGTGCGCGCCTCATTTCAGGATCTCCATCCACCAGTCTATCTCTCTTTCTCGACAGTCCTTCTCCAGGTGGTTTTCGGGATTTCTCCTCCTTTTAGGTGCCCAGTCCAAGGCCGCCACACTGTCATCATTGGGATCTTTCCTCAGGATAATGGCTGGTGTATTTCTACCTCCTTCTTCTCACTCCACTACTCATGCTCTTCATCCTGGCTCTCTCCTCTCCAATACAACTAAGGAATTCACTCTCACTTAGAGACGCACTATGCTGAGAGATCTTAGCAGGGCATATATATATATACATATACATATACATAATAGAAAATAGAATCGGACACTAAGCAGCGTTGACAGCTCGAATTTGAGTTTATCAAAAATAGCAGAAAGTACAGGTACTTGTTAAAAATTCATCTCAGTCGTCATCATCATTTTTGATATAGAGACAGAGTCGTCGCACAATCAAAGTCGATGTGCTACCGGTTTTGAAGACGTGGTGACGTCAATGCTGAAAGCGGCAACGTATTGGATGTGGAAGAGAATATTGCTGAAAGAGTGAGACTACTTCGAATTGCCGTCATACGGCAAGGAGAGGCCCTTTATGTCTTGTCCATGCAAGAAATGGAATGGGTGTCAGTGGATGGCATCAAATTCTCCAATATGGAAAATATACTTGTTGTAAATGAATCTGTGGTCGGACCCCATTCCACTAAGCAACGTAGAAAGCTCAAATTTATTTCTGATAATCCAGTATATACTTGCTCGACGTTCTTACGAAGGATGTATATTTTATGCTTAAGTGAAGCTTATGAAGATGTGCAATATAAGAGAACCTAGATTCAATTCTATTATGCATCTTTTAAACTTACCACAGATGCAGCTTTCATTCTTAAAGCGAAAAGGCACCTCCAAATGTGGCTGAGAGAGCAATCCAATATAGTGGACATTAAACCAACAAGGAACATAGAGCTTGTTTCTAAACGTCAGCTTTACCCTTCCATGCTTTAGTTGGAGAGGATAGGTGCAAACATTTAGGCATCGTAAGCATCTTCTTGTGACAAAACAGAGGCATTTAGCTCAAAATGCTTCATACTGTAAAGTTGGTAAAGTTGTGTTGTATATTCTGACTCTGGATATAAAACAGGTTCACCCAAAAGACCAATATAGGCCATGCGGTTCATTCCATGGAAGATAATCCGAGTTATATACCTTCATATCGGGAATTTAGGTCCCATATTAATTTTTGGAACGCTTTATAAAGAAAAGGTGGCACGAAAAAATGTTAGATCAATTGGCTTTTTGTGTGTTGAGATTTAGGTAGTCAAGTTGGAGATTTTTGCCCGAATTTCAACCGATGGTCAACATTAAATCTGGGTTTTCTTCAATACCACTTTGAATTTTCCAAATCAATATTTTGAAAATGAAGACCATGACTCAACCTTTTTCATTCTTGCTTTCAAGTTACATTTTTTCAAAAAAACTATTATTTTGTTCTATATGCTCAAGCTCAAATTAAAAATTTCTATAACCAAGAACAGCTCATCTCTTTGTTTGCTATGCTACTAAGAGTATAATCAGTTCAAGCATATGAACTTTGTTGAAGTATCTGACTGCTTGATATCTACCAACATTGCTGTTCCTCTGTTTCAGAGGAACTTAATGGATCTCTTGAAAGCAAACTGGGAAAGGAGCAAGAGAAAGTCATTTGTTTATGGAGTTGGCTTACAGTACAAGAACTTGAGGGACTTCATAAACCTCTGTCACCGCAGGAAAGATTTGGACAGTGGTGCAGAATTGCACTTCTTGCCACTTTACATAGAAAGGTGTCATGTGATGGAATTGACGGCAGGATGAATAGGTTAGCTGCTAGAAGAAGTATGCAACTAGCCATATTAAGAACGGATCATGGCCCATTTCCACTCTTTGAGTATCCCAGCGAGATATTGAAAATGTTCGGTTTAACTACTCAACAAAATGGAGGCAAAATGTGGGCAGAAATCATCCATTTTTCCATTCATTACTACTCGCAGTGCACCCATAGAAGGATGAAGAACATACCTTGAAGTGGAATTTAAAGGTACTTGGATTGTTTATATTCATTTATCCATTGTATGCTTGCAGGACGTGTTGGTTGGTTGAAAAGCCGAAAACCAGGAAAGTGGAATTGGTCCTTACCCTTCAACATGTACAGAGTACATTAAAACCCCTGATATTCTGTTAAAGAAGCCATTCAAAGCACTGCATACAAAGCCCTATGAAAAGTGGATCAACAAAGAATGAATTAACCACTAGAAGCGTTCTGGCAACTTGAAAGATCCATCTCAACAAAAACATCTTGCAGTGGGTTTTGGAACCTTGTGAAGAACTATCAAAGGGGGTCATGATTAAGTCTTAAGAATCTTTTGCTATCACTTTTGCATTAGAAGGGTAGAAAGATGACAAAATCGTTAAATTTTGCAGACGGTCAACCATGTTTAAAAAGATGCTAGTTGCTCAAAACTCAACTGGTTTTTCTAAGAGAAGAAGACGAAAATCAATTTGAGCCTAGTGGATCGGATACTAAAGAAGCAAATTACAAGATAATATTCATTTATCAAGATGAGGAGATGATGAAGCAAAACTATTTTAGATTGTATGAAAAAAAATGCATGATTGTAAAAACTTCCCATCTTCTTTATTACAAAGTCTCTTTAGGGCTTTTCTCGAATTAACTCGGTGGTTCTCTATCAGTATAGCAAACATCATTAGAATGACATCATTTTAGTGACAAATCATTGTACAGACAAAAATCCTAACCTATTTTTGTCACTGTACTAATTTGTCAGTCTATTGAGTTGTCACTCTAATGATACCAAAATGTGAATTTAACCAGGGAACATAGCCAACTCAAGTTTAATATTAGGGTTCACTTACCACTGTGCTAAACAAAATCTGTCATTTTTAAATAACTTTGTCAAGGCTGTCCCCAGAGCCGAAACCGAAGGTCAACGAGCCCATTAGTTAGGATAAAACCTTATAATTGAAAAATGAATTTAACCAGCCAACGGAGAAAACTCGTTTTTGTTGTCAGCTTACTTTGTAGCCTTGAATTAAACAAAATCTATATTATTTTTTATGTCACCGTCAAGGTGGTCACCAGGGCCGAGAAAAGAGGGCCATATACACCAATTTGTAAAGGGTTTCTACGTGATGTCATAAATCATATGTCTGCCATATTGGAAGAATTAGAGGGGAAATGTCTCACCGCTCCATTGTGCCGCTGTCCGCTATTTTCCTCCAGGTCAGTAATAGATATTGAGTGCTAAAAATAGGAATAATTTCAGTTTCAATTGCAGTAAAATGATAGTTTTTTTACATGAACTACCAATGCCTCTCAAGGCACCCTGTCTCCAAAGACAGAAATCCTGTAACCTACACCGTCATTTGGGTTCTGCATTCAAAAAAGACCATAATGTGGGTCTTCAAGATTCAAATATAGACTTTTTTCTTCATGAAGGAAACCCTCCTGATTTTTATAGAAACAAATATGGTGGTCGAGGGTTTGTCTTTGGAAAACAATAAAAAGCTTACATCTAAAAAATTGTTTGGACCCAAAACTCTAAAATGTCGGAGAACGTTTAAGGACATATCTTTCTGTTAAAAAAGTATCATTAACCTCTGAGGATTTTGTCAGATTTGGCTTATTCTCAAAGATGGCATTTTTGACAATCGAGAGGCAAGTGGCCCTTATTTTTAAATCAGGATAGGCAACAAAATATTAATATACTAAGAAAACAACTGGGTCATCCTTCAATTATTATATACTAGGCAACTCTTTTCCTCTCACTCATTACGATGCCCCCTTTGAAAGTCTTAGTTGGGGCCCCATAGTTGTACTGCCCTTCTTGCCACAGTGTCACTGTTCAATATTAATAATAAAAAAATAAAAAAGTTAGGATTTTTTTTCACATTTAGCTTGTACATTTCCTAATCTTCCTCTTTTTCGGTCTGAATTCTGGGAGTTTTTAGAGCAGAACAATTTTTCTTTTTGGCGCTAGGGGGAGTGGGAGTTACATCACACTTACATCATAATTTTTTACAGCCAATCATTTTAGCAGATTCAGCTTTACAATGGTAACATTATTTGTTACTTGTGTTGTCAAATTTTGTTTCTGCATCAGTTAACCTAGATTGGATTTTTCAATAAACCCATCCATGATACCATCTGGTTATAGACCTCATTGCAGTAACAATACTTCGAGTACACACTACAATGTAAGGACTGTCTTGCTTCCTACATTGGCAAATGGAAGCGTTTCTTGGGTCAAAGGGAAAAAAGAGCACAAGAGAGCTGTTCAAAAAGGTGATACCAAGAATCATGAAAAAGCCGAACATCACTGGACACAAGATCACACTTTTGACTGGGAAAATAAAAGGATTTTAAACAAGGAAATCAACACAACAACAAGAAAAATAAAAGAAAGAATCAATTCCCTACAACACAACGATTACCTCAACAATATATCCTACACCATTCCAGAAATATGGCTTCCAGCACTGAAAAAAAACCACACAGCAAATAAAACAAACACAGAAAGAACTCGATCCCTGTGCACACGTAGGTCCGCAACAGCAAGGAATAAAAGCACCCGTACCTAGTCATTTCAGCAGGTTGACGATGGGAAAAGCATCTCTTGAAACGTAGCTTGGAAAAAAGCTTACGACTCAAGACATGATATAACTCTCACATTTAACACTTCAGCTCTTACGCATAGACTTGTATTCAGCAAGTATTCTGCTATTTCATGATATCTTTCATGACATTTTAGTCCAACGTTCTTGTCAGGGGACAATTTAAAACCACTGTATAAGTCTCATCCACCCTTTATTTCAATTTTGTTCTCGTATCTTTCTTTTTCGTTTAGTTGGATATCGTCTCTGCATGTCCTGGCAGCACTCGATCTAATTTTCAAAGAAGTTACCACACCACGAAAGAAACAAAGATTATAAACTTAAAGTATTTGTGATCTCTTCTTGTTTTCTTAACTGCTTCGTGATGAATGCTTTCAGCATAGTCACACATCCGAAAAATCAAAATATTGATGTCAATGAAACCCCTCTATTCGAGACACACGGGTGTTCTGACAGACTTAGAATTTTGTAAATATTGATAGATAAACATAAAAATAGATAAATATGTACTTTACTTGCCCGAACAACTGTATCAAGATAAAACTGTCGTGTACTCTCCAACAAATTGTCTAAAATCATCATCATCATAATGCTACCTTCAATACGGATGTTAGCCACTGCCCTCTCGTGACACTCCATACGTAAGAGCCTTTTATTCACCCTGCCCTGGATTTCCACAACCTTTTCTTTTCTCTGGAGTTCCATCAAGAATTACTCTTGACAAATGCACACCATTTTGTCTTATTATGTGACAATGATATTTAAGTTTTATTTGCTTTACATCAGTTAACAATTTGTTTGTTGCTAATCCGATTCTAATACTTCGTTGTTGATTATTCCTTCTCTCAAGATTATTCTAAGCATTGTTTTGTGGCATCCCATCGCAAGCGCATCTAATCTACTAATGATCTTCTTTGTTAGGAATTTATTGTTTTCCCAGAACTTGCCTTTGGCTCAGCAATACTTCCTCTAATTCATTCCAGTCTTCCTATCATTCTTTCCAGTTCTTGTGCTTTTTCTACAACCAGGACTGTATTTTCTGCATATCGGAAATAAGTGATCTTTATTTCTTTAACTTAAGCTTCTCAGTGGTTTATGAGTGTCTCTTTTATTATGTACTCTACAGTTTGTTGACACATTTTGTCATCAATATGTCCACAGAATTGCTGCCAGCATCTGCTCTCAGTTATTGTGACATGTACTCAATGGGCAGTAAAACAATAGGTTTCCCTGGATAACAATGGAAAGCACATTCTCAGTAAAATTGCACCATTTGCACAATGGTGAAAGAGTTTTGATCCTAATGCCACTGCTTTTACCCCAGTAGTTTTATCCCACTTAATCGATGGGTACTGGGGCTTGATGGCATGAAGCATAGACGTTTCAAATAATTTCTCGGATTTTAATATACCTTTTTCGTTAAAGCTAGTTCTTTTATGTGTCTTTTTAATTAAAAGTGCTCATTAAAAATGTGTTAATGTTTGTTACATATTTTTTGTTTATTTTTAGGACAGTTTTATAATTATTGATAGACAAACACAGAAAATCGGTTATTCTTCTGTGTAATTTAATACAATGCACATGAAGTAAATGAATGAGCTAAAATTTTCAACAAATATCAATTGTCGTGCTTTTGCGGAAACTGAGTGTTTTTTCGTTCAGCAGTGTATTTCAAAGCACAGACAAAGGCTAACAATTTTTTTGGTAAAAGTAACCTGCTTTAAAAAAGAATTGCTTTTGTCGGACTGCCAAATAGATTTTGCTACATATGCAATCAGCTATGAGACTTTTCATGCCATTTACAGCAGACACCTTAAATTTCCTTGACAATGATCGGTTTTCAAATAGTGCAAGGGCATCAGTCAAAAGAAACGCCTATAGAAAGGGTGTGCCTGAGTACCTACAGTAACTTTGGCACAGTATGATCAGTAACTTTGATGTGACGTAACGTCACCAAAGTAAAATATACTCTGTGTAAAACAAGTGACATAAAAGTTATTGCCTGTTGACCAAGAAATCTCCATCCCTCCCAAATGCTCACTTGTATGATAGCGGCAGGAGCCGGAGTCCTGTAGCAGGGAAAACAATTTTCTGTACGGAACCGTGTTGTTGTTTGCTTAACTTTCCCTATACAAATCTAGAGGTAAAGGAACTTTCCTAAAAAAAAGTCATAAATCCAGATGATTTGAAATATAAGAAGTTTAGCTTCCAAAGTATTTTGTCTGCTGAAAAAAAGGGCTACCCCCGATCCCTCTTTTCGTTAATAGTAGTCTTTATTTTAAACAAAGCCACAGAAAAATGAGTGTGGACTTTAACTTAGAATTTCAAGAGAAGGCAGAGTATCAAATTTAACTGTCAACGCATACCACTGAGCATACAATAGCCTCAGATTACAAGACAGGTCCATGGATAAAGAAAAGTTAACAGCAATGACAAGCTACGCCAAGGTAAGTGTACTTATCATGTTTTTTATCTCAGTAATTCATGCCTATCTTATTTGAAAGGAAAATATACTGTGCTTGGAACGAAAAAATCACAATTTCAACAGGTGTCAGACACTTAACATAAAGCCCGAATTACATTCAAAATACGTTTCAACAGTGTTAGAGAGAACACGTGCTCAAAAAGTGGTACCTGGTCCGAATAGCTACAAAAGCATTTTGTTTCCTTATCAATGCGCAAATGTATGAAGAAAATGCAATTTTTTCTGCTAATTTCTTGTTGTGTAACGTCATTTAAATGGAAAGATATCAAGATGGTTGCCATCAAATATTTTAGATAAATGTTGAGGTACTAAAGAAGAATTTTGACTCCTCGTCAATATCAACAGATAGCCATAGTTGATAATAATGCTCGTTCCATGATACACGTTTACGATAGTCCTTGTTTTGTTATATCACTAAAAATTTTAACGCTTTATTCTCAAGGCTAGACTTAGGCATTTTAACGACTTTGGCTACCGTGCTTGTGTGTAAAATAAATCCTGCTCACATAAGTGACTAGGATATTTAAAACCATTTTCATCGGCCTGTAATGTGATCTCGCTTACCTTTTTATTACTATGCTACTCAATACGAAAAAATGAGGCAAATGTTTAAGTCCATAAATTTGTCTTCCTATAGTAAGATTACTTGTGTGTTGTTTAAAATTTAAATAGCCTGTATTGTTGATACCACATCACGAAAGGAACTCTTTTCACCTTGCACGGAATTGAAACATTATACAGAACAAGATGAAAAAACCAGCACTAACGAACTTTTCTGTGATCAAATGAACAGCCAAGTGAAAATGGATGGGTGCATGCATGGGTAGGTAGATCGGTAGATGGAGAGATATGTTAATAAATAAGTAGAATATAGGTTCGTTAAAGGAAAAAAAACAAATGAAGATCTAAAGCAGTTAGATAGATGAAGAAAAGAGAAAGAGAATACGTGGACAGATCAAAATATTGAAAAAAATTTAGATGTATATATATATTTATACATAAATATATATATGATATATATATCATATATATATATGGATAGCTATATAAATAGAGAAACAGGCATATGGATCCGTATTGCCAAAAAACTGCTTACGTTTGTGAAATTTCGACATGGCGGAATGAGGTTTCCCTTGGGCAAAGTGTAGCAAGTATCAGCCTACCCAGAGGCTTTGAAGTACCCGGTTGCCATTCGGCAGGTTTTAGTCTGTCTCATGGGTAGGGGGTACTCTTAAGCCCTGGCTGCCAACCACCTTAGTGATGGTGTCACCAGAAAAATATCAGTTGTAGCGTAACCTAAAACTCACTAACCTTAAAAGAGTGCAGTATACAATATCAAAGTATAGCAAACAATTGCGTGAACGGGACTGAAACCACTGGGGAAAGTTCCTCGTCCGGCAAGTGTTTTATGGCCCAGCACCATGAACCCGGTCGTCATCAAACTACTGCCAGGAGGATCAGGAGAAAGTGGTCACAGCATGAAAACAGGATTGTTGTGGAGTGTTATTATAGCAGTGGACCAAGCAGTAATGGCTACGGGAAAATAATCCATGATCTATGGATTAGTAAAGATATGTTGCCAGCTACTGAACAAAGATTAGTAGATAAGAAGAATCAAATCACAAAGTGGTTATCGAATCTGCAGCTTGAAGAGATAAAACGATCGATCGACAATGCAGCGTACGGACAGATTGAACAGGAAAGCAGGCATAGGAGTAGAATTAAAGACGTTGTTGATCTGGTGTCAGATGTTGATCATACGATGTCTGATAGAATTAGTTATTTCTCGCTTTATGAGGAAATAAAAGATTTAGAGAAGAATTTGATTGAACAATTAAATGAGATAGGCAAGAAGAAAAGAAACAGATTACCATCATTAAGAGGTGGTGAAAAAGAAAGTTGTATGCAGCAGTGAAAAAGGTGGAGTAATGGGCAAAAATAAGATGAACAACAATTTTAGACAAGTGATCTGATATATTGTGATGGTGATTTAAATGCATTGGATGAAAAGCAAAAAAGAAAAAGAAAAAAGAAAAGAACCATGGTTGAAACTTAGACTTGAAGGGCAAGTTAAAGACCTGAACAGAAATCTAGGTCAAGTGAATGCCTTAATTGACAGGAAAGCAGTGAAGAAGAAAGATTCGGATGCATTGTAAAGAAGGTACAGGTTCAAGAAGAAAGGATTGCAACTTGTGAAGGAGGAGGTTAAACAAAGGATCAAAACCAAAAGCGAATAGATTACAAGATATAACCAAAAATACCAACAGAATAGACAGTTCAAGAACAACGAAGGTGACCTCTATAAACGACTGAAGGGCGATGGAGAGGAGGGTGAATGTGAAGTGTCACATGCAGGTGAAGCAAGGCAGTTCTTGTCAGACATATGGAGTACAGGGGTCGAACACAATGAGGACGCAGAGTGGTTAGAAAACTTTGAAACGAGGATTAATGCAAGACCAAGACCAACTGAAGTGAATATCACGGAAGAGAAAATAAAGAAGATTTCTTTAAAAAGTACCAAACTGGAAGCCGCCTTGACCCAATGGTGTACAAGGTTTCTGGCAAACAAACGTACAACAATGCATAAATATTTAGAAAATTATTTTATTGCATGCTTCGAGGGACAGACACCAGTGTGATTGACAAAGGGCCAGACAAATGAAAGGGGAAAAATGCAAGTAAGGTGGAAAAGGGACAATTTGTAGAGGCAGTCTACAGGCATATATATGTTTCCCAAAAGAGTACTTTGTAAACAAATATTCTTAGTTTAAAGAACGTCCGATTCAATAAGCTACTTTAGGCTCACTTCATAGTTTGTCATAGTAAGAGTCTACTGTATTAATCTAGATACACAGGGAAAAAATGCACGCAAAACAGTTACCTAAAAACGGCCAAAATTATTGTGTTGCGTAAGAATTACGACGATTTTTTTAAAATTTACTTCTTCCTCCACTTCGCATAAAAATACATACCTCCTTTATAAGGAACTATATCCTCCACAAAATTTGATTAACCACAGGTTTCGTCGTGTTGTGTTTCTTTGACAAATAAATGATGCATTATACTATCTTTCAAGATAAATCTTCAATCGAGTTTTGAGAAATACGGAGCCCGGAGTAGGGTGGCCTGGATTTGATGAGATCTCTCCGAAAAATTGCAAAAATATTTTAGGAAAATATTAACCACATGGTAAAACTGAAATTCCATGCTTGTTTTAACTGAAAAGGATTGGTAAAAAACACAGCAAAATTCAGTGCTCGAGCAGAGATTTTTTCTCTTCATTCAGGAGATGTCGATCCCTGGCATTTCCTGAATTAGCATCACGTGATCAGAGCTCATTTCAAATAGCTGTGTGATAACAGATTACAATTTTTACTGTTAATTACATAAACCTCTTTCTTAGTCGTGGTACCAAGGATGTTCGAACAAGAAGTTAGTTAACCAAGTACCAAAATTTGTTTCAGTTGTTGTTTAATTTGAGTTTATCAAAAATAGCAGAAAGTACAGGTACTTGTTAAAAATTCATCTCAGTCGTCATCATCATTTTTGATATAGAGACAGAGTCGTCGCACAATCAAAGTCGATGCGCTACCGGTTTTGAAGACGTGGTGACGTCAATGCTGAAAGCGGCAACGTATTGGATGTGGAAGAGAATATTGCTGAAAGAGTGAGACTATTTCGAATTGCCGTCATACGACAAGGAGAGGCCCTTTGTGTCTTGTCCATGCAAGAAATGGAATGGGTGTCAGTGGATGGCATCAAATACTCCAATATGAAAAATAATCTTGTTGTAAATGAATCTGTGGTCGGAACCCCATTACTTAGAATGTTAATGTCGCAGGTGATAGAGAAAAGGATAGTGAATGACATTTGGCCATTGCATTTTTAGTTTTCTAAAGTGTATAAGCTGCATCCATAAAAATTGTTTTCTGTTTCTGAGCTTACGTAAAAGTTAAAAAAATGTCATCTTTATGAGCAAATAAAAGACATTATTAGGCTTGTTAAATCTTTTCCTTATAATTTCTTGTCACATGAAACATAAATGAATAACAAAAACTGAGAGGACTTGGTATATAAATTGTTATGTTGCAAGTGAGATGATGGTATTACATTTATTACAATGCTTTACAAGGGATGAAGGGTGGTTAAAATGGCGCATTTGGGAGTTACGTGATTTTTGGATGGGCCCCTTCATTCCATCAAACAAAGGTCTTTGTCAGGGGCTTAAAGCAGTATAAACTTTTACTGAATTTTGCTTCCAAATAATTTCCAGACAACTTACTTTTCAGTTCTGTTTTCAACCTTCATAGTTTTAGAATTGTCTCTAACATGTAATAACCTGTAATAAAATTACAGGTAATTACATATTACATATATACATAAACACACACACGTATATATATATATAAATATATATATAGGTTTTACTGTGGATATTGTTTTCTTTTGTATTGAAGAAGTGTGTAAAATTATTCAAGGTACTACAGAGGCCAAAAGGTTCTGCTTCCTGGTAACTGCCCTACATTTGGAGATAAAAGAGCAATGTTTGGCCCATCCTATATCTTTTTTTTGATGTCAGTGTTTTTAGTACCATTGAATAACAAGAATAATGGATTTGTGTTACCAAATACACTAATCTTTTTTATTTCCTTTTTTCACTGCAAACATAAAAAGAAAAACGTACACTATGACTTTTATTTTGTATTTTTAAAAATGTAAGTACAGCTTTGCACGTCATATTCAGTTGAAGAAGTATCGTATCTTTTTATATTCTACAGTCGCTTTGTACAAAACTGAGCTGTGCACTCGGCAAGCAGGTCCAAAGGGCCAGGACAGTGTGTATTCCATTAAAGAAAAACCTAACATGCTGGAAAAAAAATTTTTTTTGAATAATCACCAGGAAATTAGTGGTAGTCGTATAAAACATCTCATTTCATTCACAATAGTTGAACGAAATCTACAACATGGTCCTTCAACAAGAATGCGCCACAATTCAACAATATCTCAAAATATTTCTTAAGGAAAATAGGCATAACATGAAATAAATAAACATTAACTTCCAACTTTCAAAGCTACGATATTTCAAGTCTTCAAAAAAAGATTAATATATTATTTTTCTTTCTTTTTTAGATTTTCAGTTTTTTGCTTTAGTGTTCTAGCGAGAAAGGATTTGCTTTCAAAACAATTCTCAATTGCTGCAATGGCTTGCTACACTGGTGGAAGCAAAGCATATCTTATAACCTTCTTTGTTTTGTGTTTATGGGAAGTTTTGATAATCTCCGGTGCTATCTATGGATGGGCTTCAATAGTTGTAGTATTTAAGGCTGAGGGCTATTTCACTGATTTGTGCAAAACTTTAATTCCTGTCAATAATGCTTCCTCGATAAAAGACAAAGAACCGCGAACAGCTAGCATTGAAATCGAATGTATAGCTCAAGATGAAAGACTTAACCTCATATTTACGTTATCTGTAGTGTGTTTATGTTGCATCAAGTTCCCTGTTGGCATATTTTTAGATTGTTTTGGACCTCGCCTGACAAGACTAGTTGGCTGGTAAGTAAGTGGCACGTAGTCTTCCACACAGTATTCAATATTGTTTTTGTGTTTGTATAACAAGGTGGAAGTGAAACTGGGTATGGGGTAGGAAACAAAGAAAAGAGAGAGGGGAAGAAAGGGGTGGGAGAAATGTGAGAAAATTGGTATGATGTAGCGATGAAGTGCAGTTTGGTAAATCAGCTTTATAGGATAAATTTTGTTGTCAAAAGTAATTATGGAACACCCTATATCAGGAACCTTTGCGGGATTGTTTGAGAAATGAATATACTCAAGTTACCCTTACAATTTATATTCCGTACTTAACTTTTTTTTGTTTTTGCTAAAGATTTTAATTAATTTCATTTTTAACCATTAGAAATTGACTATTGCTTTTAGATTATTCATAATTTTATGTTAAGTCGTGACCAAAGTATAAAGGTATGCAACTGTAAGAGAAACTATAAAAATGATTGCTTCAAGACATGATAGTTATCTTGAATGTAAAATTAACTTTTTGTTTTCCTTTGCTTCTTCTCTAAAAAGCTCTGGTGTTTTTTTTTGTCGGATTTTCCTTTGCAAACTGATCAGAATTTGAACTCTGTGATTATAAACTAGAAGTTGGATGAAAAGATAATTCTTGGGCAAAGTCAACCTAAAGCCCTTGGCCGAGATTCGATCCCCATAGTTGTCTTGAAAGAGTATCCTTCCTATTGTTTTCTCTTTCTTTGACACTGCAGACGACACATCTAATTCTTGTAGATATTGCCCTGTAAGTCTTCTTTTGTCATTGGTAAGGTTTTCGAACAACCTGCCACCAATGTGCTAATAGGAAATTCCTTAAGATGCTAGTCTCTTTCCCATATGTAGCACTATTGTCACATGTAGAACTGTACTCCCTCATCTCATCTTAATGTTCTTGATCAGGTTCAGAAACGTATTTGTAACTTAAGGGGTCCAAATCTTGTTTCTACTCTTAAAACTTTGTCTCGTAGATGAAATGTGGCTAGTCTTAGTCTTCTTTACTAGTGTTATCAGTAAATGTGTTTCGATAGCCTTGCTTGCTTGTAACGGGTCANAGATATTGCCCTGTAAGTCTTCTTTGGTCATTGGTAAGGTTTTCGAACAACCTGCCACCAATGTGCTGATGGAATTCCTTAAGATGCTAGTCTCTTTCCCATATGTAGCACTATTGTCACATGTAGAACTGTACTCCCTCATCTCATCTTAATGTTCTTGATCAGGTTCAGAAACGTATTTGTAACTTAAGGGGTCCAAATCTTGTTTCTACTCTTAAAACTTTGTCTCGTAGATGAAATGTGGCTAGTCTTAGTCTTCTTTACTAGTGTTATCAGTAAATGTGTTTCGATAGCCTTGCTTGCTTGTAACGGGTCATTTTGTTGTTTCCCGTCTGAGCTGTTTCCTTCCTGTAATAAATGTGACTGTAATTTTTGTCCTCAGACAGCTAGGTTGTGGAACTCTTTGGCCTCTGAGTGATTTCCTCCATCAAATGACTTGAAGGCTTTTAAATCTAAACTCTAAGACTATCTCTTGGCTTAATTATTTTTTTCCTTGTGTCTTTCCTTCACAGCTCCATATATTGTGGCTTTATGTTTGAATGTTTCGTAACCTTACAAAATTACCTTGCACAAACATGTAGTGAGGGCAGCAAAAGAGCTTGGGCCATAATCCTGGGTATATATGGTCATATTTGTTATACATGTAATTCTAACAGTTGAAAGTAAAAATTACCTATGCCGTTCAGTTATAGCCAGGATTTCAGCGTCACAATGAAATAACAATAACAATGCCTCATGGCAAATACTTTAATTCTTACAACCTCTTTATATATTTGTAATACGTTGCCAGACCTAGAGTTTACATGTATATTTTAATTTTGAGACAGCAGTTTTCTTTAGTTTTCCGCTTGAACCTGGCGTTGCCAGATTGGTTAAGATGTTACGACAATAACCATTTGTCCATTTCTTTATAATCACCTTATCATACAAAGCGTTCTTTCGAAAGTTCACATAAATACCCGGGGTCGCTCTTCTGGTTTGATTCGTTTGCTTTCATCTCGACATATCAATGCTGGACTTACTGGTGGTCCACCGTCGCTGCACATGGTAAATTGTTATATATATTGCCCTTTTTCAAGGCCGGAGGCACCGCTGCTGCACCATAAACCTTAAGCTTCTTTAGTGTCGTACGTGCAACCATCATCCAGAACAAAGGGCAGTGGTGTTTGATACATATTTGCTATTTCTCCCAGTTGAAACGTGTCTTGGAGTCTCTTTCTTAACAGCCTGACATGAAACTTCGGTATGACATCATTCAACGTTGATGGCGATTATTGTGCTACATACCATTTACGACGAAGAGATATTCTATTCCCTCTACGAAGCTCAATAGTGTACTTAAAGGTGATGTTGCTCGGCTATTACTCACTTATAATCCTTCTGCCTTGTGAGAGAAACCACCATTTTCTCACTATTTTTCTACATTTTCTGTATTTAATCCATAAATAAACCCATGAGCTTATATACGAGGGGATTAATTCACAGTTCTATTTATGCATTACAGTTTTGGAAGACCTATTAAGGGAGGGGTTATCTACTTGGGCATATATTCGACGTTTTGTGGTAACAGTTTTGGTACAGTGTTTCCAGGCTTGCAAACAGGAATCTTAAATGTTTATGCTAAACTAATTGTCTTAAGGTAGTTGGAGTTTTTGCATCTAAATGCCTGTAATATCTGAGGTAATGAAATTTGTTCTTTGACAGTCTTTACTTTTTTTTCTTTTTCCCCAGTATGCTTTACACAGTGGCAAGTGTATCCTTAGCTTTTACAACAAAAGGTAAGACTATAAAACCAGTTAGTTATGTTACCATCGAGTCAGAGTTAACACTTAACTACAAGGGGGTCGGTAAAAGGTAGCCAACTCACCGCGTGGTTATTGAGAACAATAAATTTCACCTATCATATTCGAAATGCGATTGCGTTGCATAATTTGTATTTGTTTATTATTCATAAAGCTCTTTTCTTTCTAATAAGATCATTTTCCTGATAATTTTGAGAGAATAAAAAGAGCTACTCACCTCCGCTATTACCCGTCAGTCTCCAAAGTTGGTTTCATCAAAATTTAGTTGCATTAAATTTTGTAGAAGTTACCGATGACCGACAGTAAACGATACTTCACGAGTTAAGCTGGGAATAAATATAGCTTTAAACTTGCATATTAAGCAGGCGGATCATATCGACTTCAGCTTTTTGCCCTCCTTTTGTTAAATAACGCAGTTTCCTCTTCAGTATTTTTCCCAGTGTATTTGGTTACATAATCTGTCTTTTTTATTACTTAGATGTCGGAAATTTTCTCTTCTTTGTGTTTACTGTGATGTGCTGTGGAGGCAGTTTAAATGCTTTGTCATTGTACCAGGTAGGTAAAGCTCCTTTCGTATTTCTCTCGTTTGGGTTGTTACCTCATTTCTGTTCCTCTCTTTGTTTTATTCTCTTCCTTTGTATTTCTAGCTGCTTGCCTTTCCCTCTTATTTTTCTCTATTTTTCTCTCAATACCTCATTAATTGTTACACGTGAGATATTTAAGCAAGACAGTATTTGTATATTTTCAAAACTGAACAAGACCAGAGAACTAAAAATACACATATTGTTTAACACCAAACAGTAAAGAACTCGAGTTAGATTACATTTATATCCAATCCCCATCGCCTCTCCTTAGTATTGATATTGGTCAAATACCATTCAGTTTGCTTTCTTTATGTATGGTGTCCTAGTTCTAACGAGCACCATAGAGAACATTTTCGAAACAGCATTATTTTGATTTTAATTGGATAAGATGTTTTTAAAGGATGGCTTGCAAATAGAATTTTGAATTAAAGACAATTATCTTGTGGTTTCATTCCAGGGTGTTTGTGAGCTACATGTATCAAATGCATTTACCAATGTTACCTTTTTTTCAGACTTGCAACATTGTATTCCGTCAAACGAAGTCTCTTGTTCTCTGCATTCTTCATGGAGCATTTGATTCATCAGCAATCGTGTTGCTATTCTTCAAGGTTTGAGCCAATTATTTATATTTGTTCTTAAAGATTTTTTATCACATGTTGTCATTTCAGTATTAGTTATTTGATTAGCAAGCATGAACTCTATGAGTTATATTTTTTATGTCTAGATATAAGTAGACTTAATAGGTTAATTCCAAGAGATGACAATTACACGTCAAACTGCTAGTTCTCTTACTTTAAAAATAAACTAAGGACTTAAACTGAAATTAGAGCTGAAGTATCAAAGCAATTACAGTAATATAATGCTGAATGAAATTGTAATACATGACACTCCTTCCTTAACGGTTTAAGGAATAAAATAAGAACAACTGAATTCAAAAAATAAATTTTTAATTAGTAGTGGGAGATTACACTGTCTACTCATCATAGTTGCTAGGATAATTACTCTTTCTCAGGAAATCAGCATCTTACAACCCATAACTGAGGATTAAAAATGTTTTTTTCCCTATTCTTGTTGATCTACCGACTGATTGTTGTAGGGGAGGACCAATGTTCTCAATTGTTGATGACTCAACAGGACTTGCAGGCTTGTCGGATGTTGACCTTTGACTGTCCATATTAACATTACTCTTCGCTTCCCTAGAGGTAGGTATCGCTGTGGATGTTGTGTTAATGGTTGCTTGTTCCTTACATAATCTCAATATTTCCTGACGTCCTTCTTGTTGAATAACTGGAATATTTTAAAACATGACCTGTTTCCGAACAATAGAAGCAAGCAACCAGGTATAACCAAATGGCGTAAACTCAAGAAGCACTGAATCAGCTCGATCAAAAACTTAATGCTTTGCTTAAGTGTACTTCCTGATAAGTAAGGATAAACCAAATCCAATGCTGATCTTAATGAGCGGTTAAATATTAACTGAGCTTGTGATTCTCATGTTGAATATTGAAACATGCGATGATGAAATAATACTCTGGACAGTGTTGTTTACAGTAAACCATTCTCGTTACACTTATGCCCATTTTTAATGACAGTCACATTGCGGTCAGTTGATCCAAACTATAAATGTGGAGTGTTAAGGGGCAGTACATATAACCCTTATTCTATTCGCTTTACAAAAATCTCCAGATTCTACAATGAAACAACTACCTCTATTGTCATAAACTATAAGCCTGGAAGCACGATAAGTTGCAATTGAAATTCTGAGTTTCTCAATAATGAGAGTAGCTGCTTAAGAGTTGGTAAAGTGTGCATCAATATACTTGGAATATATTTTCACCACGATAAATAACGTCTTGTTTTCGAAGGTTCCTGCATGGTGTATGTAAATTCTAGACCATGGTTTTGAGATAAACTTCCATTGGTGTAAGGAGCGTAAGGCTACTAAAGATAAAGGCAAAAGTGTAAGGCCACTAGAGATAAATTACGAGCCAGTTGGCAGTTGTCACAGGTTCTTACTTCTTGTTCAATGTCTATCAAAACTAGGCCACTCTCATAACTTTAGGGTAAAAGTTTCATCTTGAACATTCCAAATGGGCTTTACGAAAATGCTTCAAAACTTTTGCTCTCAAACTACTCGGAATAACAACTCTGTCAGCCTATCGTGATAGTACAAAGTAAATAACATTTGTCACAAATTTACCTTGTGCAGTGGCTTTAGGAATTTCAGTTGCTGTGACTGGTATTGTTCCAAGAAACTTAATAAGTTGAATTACTTTACCAGGTACTAAAAAAATTCCAGTTGTGCCCCTTATTGGTAATTGATTTTAACTATTGATGTTTCGTACTCCTTTGCCAGGCTTATAATGGAATTGATAATCATAAGAACTTAATATGATGGCCCAACCCTGGAGACGAACAGAAGCTAAAACTGGGCAGTCGTTGTGTTCCTCTAACAAAGTCTCCAAGGGTCTGTGGTCATTGTTTGTTAAAAATCTGTGACCATAAAGAATAATCTAAAATTCCCAAACTACGGCGAGGGCTTCCTTTTCTGGTTGGCTGTAGTTACTTTCTGCTGCTGAAAGTACACGAGAGACAATACGTGATGGGTCTGTCTACAGCATCAATAAAGTGTGAAATTACTGCAGCAACTCCCAATGAAGAGGCATCACATGACAATAGCATTAGTTTCTATGGACAAAAGTGTACCAGAAGCTGAGTAGATTGCAACATGCATTTTGACCTCTTCAAAGCATTTTTCTTGTGCCCGAGACCATGCAAACTTCACATTTTTCTGCAATATCTGGTGTAATAGGGATAATAACGTTGATAGATTTGGAACATATCTCCCATAATGAATCATCAGGCCTAAAGTACTTTTTAATTCTGTAACATTTTTTCGTACTGAACCTTTAGCTATTTCCCAAACTTTGCCCTTGACTGGCTGAATCCCAACAAAATTTGTTGTGTAGCAAAAATTAATGCTTCCAACCATCATAAAATAAGACTTCGATTTCTTTAGTATGTACCTGCTAAAGATAGACGCTTTTAGAACTTCTTCCAAAGTTCTAAAATGGCCCTCGTCTGAAATTCATTTGATCAGGATGTTGATCAAGTAAATAGAGACGTGGGGAAGTTCCTGCTACAAGTTACTTACAATTCATTGAAAAACGGCAGGGGGTGATGAAATGACAAACCAAATTGGCTGTACATAAAAAGTCCTTTCTCAGTGCTGTCCTCAGCTTCTGCTGTTCTTGATACAAATTTACAAATAAATAACCATTGCTTAAATCTAACTTTGTAAATGTTTTCCCATTTGCTAATTGTGACAACAGATCTGTGATTTTGAGAATGGAATAACGATCAATCTTGTTTACTTGATTGATAGTTACCTTTAAATCCGTCAAAATCCAAACTGATTCAGCTGCGTTAGAAATGAGTACATAGGTGTGTGTATATATAAATTGTTAGTGATGTCTCTAAGTGGACCTAATCCTTCTTTCCATAACCTGGATACTTACTTAAAACCATATCAACTGGGCTAGAGCAACTGCTGTTCCCTAATTTATAAACTGAACGCCAATTTAGGTACATTTTGGATAGCCAACTTCACCGTAACATGTTTGGTCTGTTTTGATCCACATCATCATCATCATCAAATACGCCTTCCGTTGTTTGTCGACATTGCGCTAAAATCCAATAATTAAGAGTTTGTAAGATCAGTTTTTCGTTATCTCCCTCCACCTTATTCTGTCTCTGACTTGTTGTTCTAGTTTTGTATCTCCAGTTTTTGGTAGGCCTTTCTCTGCTAATTGTGCATTAGTCATTGAGATCCAGGTGTTTTTCGGTCTGCCTCTTGGCTTCTTTGTAGCTTTCAGAGCCTCTGCAAGGGTCTGTTTTGCCAGTTGAAAGTGTGTGTGTGGGGGGGGGGGGGGGGGAGGGTTTTGACAGGCCAT
>RDPX01000180.1:2504941-2518192 GCA_003991215.1 Morbakka virulenta | reverse complement strand
GGGGGAAGGGTTCTGACAGGCCATCTGAGTCTTCTTTCTCTTATCTTTTCGCTCCATTTCTTTACTCTCGATCTTTCATATAGCTCTTCATTCCTTATTTTATGTGACCATTTTATATATTTAGCATTTTTCTTATAAGACTTCTTTGGAAAGCTTCAATCTTTTTCTCACAGTTCTTAGTCAGAGTCCACAGTTCGCTATTAAGTGTCTGATTTTTGGTCTGCAACAAGAAATTAAAAAGGTAAAGTCCTCATTATTCTGGGTCACTTTAGCATAAAAACGTCCCACAATGTTGATCCTCTCGCAAAATGTAGGTTGCAAGTAAGCCGATGTAATGTTGCAAGGAAATTTTTGAGAAATATCTGCAATCAGCAGCATCGCTAATTAAAAGTGAAGATGTTCCAGTGTCAACTTAGAAATGTAATGCTTTTTATGAGTCAATCAGCCTATTCTGTACTGCTGCGTTCCGTTGCGAGAGGAATACAGTACATAATCGGCAGTGTCAAGGTGAGTTTCTTTCGGTGTTTTTATATCCTCCTTACGTTTCTCTTGTCGAGTCAAACTTTTGCGAGAACAATCGGGTTCGTTGTGGCAAGTTCAATTGCTGTGGGAATTTCCAAAATATGCTGGAAAATTAGCTTTGGCTCAGCTAACAACATTTTCTAAATTCGTTGAGCGTTAACTCCACACACTAGCAGATCCCTCAGCATGTTATTTAAAGTTTCGCCAAAGTTGTGGTGCTCACTGAAAGCTCTTAAGTTTAAATCAAACGTTAAAGCTCTACACTACCTCCGGTGGTGGTGATTAATCATACTTCGATAGTAGAGCCATTATATCTTTTTAGAAAAAGTTACTTGGCTTTCTGGGAGACGCCAAACCATGCAGAAAACTACACGTCTTGGAACCTGTTACACTATTGAAATTTTGGGAGTTACTTGCCTGCACCTTGCACGTCGTCTGCGAGAAAATACTATGTTAGCTGTTCAGAGTGCTAAATTCCATCCGTTGTCGCGTCAAAATTGTTTAATAAGACCACAGGTAATCATTGTCAGGTTTTACGTTGCCAATATGTTGTGTCTAGATATATGAAGACTTAAAAGGTTAATTCTGAGGGACAACTATATGTGGAACTGATGACTCTCTTCCATCAAGCAATAAACTAACGACTTAACTTGAAACTAGAGCTGACGTACTCTATCAAAGCTCTGAATAACTACAATAATAAAGGTGAACAAAATCCTAATACATGACAATATTAACCTTATGAATCAGTATTTATCTATAAAATCTAAAATGCAATTGAAGGATTGACAAAAAGTGATGGTAGACGTTTTGATGTGGGAAATACAAACAAAATAAGGTACATTACGTCAAAAAAATAGATTTTTAGTTGTGTCTACGTACAAAAACAGTTATGCGTTTATATAAAATAAAGCATATGCATCTAATAATAACCCTTTAGCCGCCAAATAAAACTCCCATTTTATTGAGCATTTCTTCCATGGTGATATTGAGCAGGTAGCTACTGATTGAGTTACCATTGGAAAGTTAAATGCTGGGAAGTAGAAATTGGGTTGAAATTAACAATTGTCGTTACTAGTGACAATAGATGAAATGAACGTGGAGGTCTAAATTAGCATCATCTAAACAAAGTGCTAGTATTAAAAAAAAGTAATTGATGGTAGTATATTGTAGATCAGATTTTGGTACCAATTTCAAACCACATTAGGAAATGAAAAAAATTTGTTTTTTTGAATGTTCACTTCTTATTGATTTATATGTTGGGTTTTTTTTTTACGTATTGTCTGTGTCCAACAAGTAAGATTGTTTTTTATTACTTACTCGTATATTGTTCATAAGTTTTTGTTTGTTTTTTTTTTCTTCTGATCTTATTATTGACGACTGTAGATAATATAAAAATTGAAGCAAGGAAGGTCGTAGTTGTTGGTCAGCTGTAACCTATATAACTTCTTTATTGAGAGTGGATAATATCAGATTTGTGTATTTTCAAACTGTAACGTTAAAGCGTATAGAATATAGAGACTTTCAAGGAGTTAGAGAGGTAACTTATAAAAACGAATTCAAAATATATATTTGGGAATTTTTTCGTTATTAAGGTGCATATAATTCAAATGAAGTCCCTTTTTTTGAGGATTTCTATCGGTCACTTGTGGTAAAAGAAGTAAAGAGAAATCATTTTGTCAACAATATGACCAAATTTTAACTTTTGAAAAGTCAAGATCTTCCATCATTATCTTTCAGAGAATCGCCCATATTTTTTAATGACATAATAATAGAATTGGTTGCGAACAGACGGTTCTACAGTGTATTGGGATTCCAAAAGCCTGTGCTATAAGCACTTCTAAAGAGCTATGACTTTTAATAAGAGCCTAGAGAGCTTGAGCAAATTACTATAGAATTTTACAAACCGCAAGTCTTGAAAAGTCCTAATGTTCGTAATTTTAGCCACTCAATGTGACTTTTTCTCTTATTTTTTCCCTTTTTTATTGTTGTTTTAGCTTGGTTATGACGGAGGTATTAGCATGAAAGCAATTAGCCTCTTTTACGCGGCTCTTTGCTTTGTGACCATTGCTGCTATAACTCTTACTATGATTCCAAAATATCAAGAGCTAGTGGAATGGAATAAGACGCCAGAAGAGTTGGAAGAAGAAGCTAAGAAAGTTTTGGAACGACGTGCTGAACGATTTAGCAGCTCAAGTTTACACAGTGAAACTTTCATGCGCAGCGAAAGCTACGATACAGAATTAAAACAAAGAATTATTTACAAGCCAAGAACAAATCGTGTCACTATTTCCAAATCATCTTTCAAGTAAATCAGTACCTATTGTTATTCAGTATCAATAGCTATTTTCTATATTCATTTCGTTTATCATACTTTTCAGTCAGGCCAAGGATGGGGCCACTTGGACCGCACTTACTTTACCGAAAGACAGCCAATTTTGAAGTTTTCTATGGCCTTGTTTCCTTGTGCCTCACTGGCTCTCTTTGTCCACACTATTGACTCAGATAAACTCTTATTTCTGACAAGATATTTTTAAGTAAAGTGCTAGTTGTGAAGTGAAGATTTGTGCTAGTGAAACAATATTAGAGACAGTGTGGCTACACCTTTTCATGTTTGCAGAATACATGAGTTTTCGTTGCAAGTTTGAAAGTTTTGAAAAGATAAAATTCATAAACATAATTCATAAACATAACATAATTCATAAACATCAGAATAAATTGGGGCTGGTGATGTCATTTAAACATGAAGCTATTGGGGCAGGAAATCCTGCCTCCCATAATAAGTTGAAGCTGAAGTCAAAAAGTTTGCTTAAAGGCCGAAAAAAACCCGTGTAAAAGCCATAGGAATATGTCATAATATCAAAGTGTAAAATAAATAACTGCCAAGTAGGTTGAAGGCATTCGAAAATGTTTAGATAGTCCGATTGCTTCCGATATCAGATTGTTGGTGACTGCATTGTGGTGGTTACGGGTAATCTTCCAAATTTCATTTGTAAACAATCAGTTTGCAAGACAGACAAACTTTTCAGGACACAGAATTTGGTAAACTGGGCTTATGCAGGATATCGAGACTGACCTTTTTTACTTGGCTTTGATCTCTTATCATTTGTACTGTTTGTAATTTTTTTTCTAGAAAAGTTATTTCTAAAGTGCACAAGTGTCTATTTCTACTTCTCAATCAAATACAGGCGTTTTAAGAAAGTAAATGCTTTTGTTTCCAGGACTTAAGACCTTACCACTTCTATAAGATCTGCAACAGGATCAGGCTTCAACACCAATGGGAAAGAGCTCCCGTTTGAAACTGCAGCTACCGACGGTAGTAATGAAGAACATGTGCCCATTAAAAGTCTTACAATATCCAATAACAACGGAAACATCATTAACGGCCCTGTAAAATCTTATTTAAAAGGCACAATCCCAATGGATATAATAAAAGAATGCAAAACTTTTAACGATTCTGGTTTACTAACCATGGCTGACTTGCATTCTGAATTCAACAAAAAGCTGCTTTTGGTGTCGACATATGGGTGATGCAACCGCTGAAAAAGTGTTCACTGTTTCTGAATCTAGCAATTAGCAATGTTCCCTGAAAGAAAACAATAGAATAAATGAGCATGCTAAGTCAAGGGCGCACATAGGTTCAACCACATGATGGAAGAGAAGATGACCAGGAAAGAGACTAGCCAAAATGTGTTGACACTTTAATAAATTAAGTGGAGAAAACGGGTATTTTTTCAAAGCAATTACTGATATTATTTAATTTATCTGCGTAAATTAGCAACTAGTCTTTGGTGACGTTGCCTTGACGTTGATCCTGGCACTGATAAATCAATTTGTCTATTATTCTGATTACTTAATACTGCACTTCCCATCGGGGGAGAAACTTAAGGATACCTTATTTAATTTCAAAATTATTCAAAGAAAAAAAATCAACAGTGCTGAGATAGCCTTTTTACAATTAAAGCCAACAGATCCGTGATACCAAAAAAATATTACTTTAGCTCTGAGATTCGTAAAAACTTTACAGTTAAGGGGAACCTAATTGGAATAACCAAATCAGATAGACAATGCAAAATTTCTCAGTGATTTTACAAACTCCATATAAGGAATTCATTGATTCAAAGAGAATAGTAAAGAAATTTTACGACCCTGCGTCTGTCATGGATAGAGAACAACGAGATGTCTGACTAAAACAACAAGACAGACTTGGAAAAGAACTGCATTGCGTGGACTGGTTTAATCACCAGTTACATCATTCTAATCATAAATACCACAGGCTTCCAACACCTGTCGAATTTAAGTGAAGTAGTTTTATTCTTTTATAACATTCTATACAACTTTCTGCTTGTAACTCAAAATCGGTAAGATTTATGATTTGAAAAATTTAAAACGACTACTAACTGGAAAGGTGGTTGGCAGTAAAAATAGAAGAAGACCAAGATTTCCATAACCAACAAACATTGGCCCCGAAAGTAACAAAACATCAGCAGTCAAGATGATCACACCACCGCAGTGACTGGGCCACGGTAGTGTTCAACCCTCAGCTGTAGAATGGAACCTCTAAATGACTAAATAACTTACTTACTTACTTACTTACTTACTTACTTACTTACTTACCTACTTACTTACTTACTTACTGACTGACTGACTGACTGACTGACTGACTGACTGACTGACTGACTGACTAACTGACTGACTGACTTACTGGATCAGAGATAGTCTGGGCATTTAAAAATCATATAGACTATACCAACCAACCCTGATGCCATTATCGACGTGTTAGATTATTGTGAAAGGTGTCAAATTGACACAAATATGTCTATTTAGGCGAGTGACTTGTTTAAGTATATAGTTAAAAAGTCGGAGTTTTTTATATGTGCGGCNTACTTACCTACTTACTTACTTACTTACTGACTGACTGACTGACTGACTGACTGACTGACTGACTGACTGACTGACTAACTGACTGACTGACTTACTGGATCAGAGATAGTCTGGGCATTTAAAAATCATATAGACTATACCAACCAACCCTGATGCCATTATCGACGTGTTAGATTATTGTGAAAGGTGTCAAATTGACACAAATATGTCTATTTAGGCGAGTGACTTGTTTAAGTATATAGTTAAAAAGTCGGAGTTTTTTATATGTGCGGCTTCTATTGCTAAAAGAGTTTTAGCAATAAGTAAGTCTCATGGTAAACAGATACGATGTTGTGAATTAATGACTTGATATAAAATAATACAGGCAATTACTGAAGAATTAAAAGAGCTGAGAAAAAATCCATTAGAATTTGCAGACATTTCATCCAGATTAAAAACTAGTCCATTAGGCATTTTATACATCTTAATATTTTATCGTTTATTTAGTGGCATCATACGGAAGCAAAATTGACCAGGATGGTATTGCTTTGATAGGAAATCGATTTGGATGATGAAAAAAAAGGTTCAGAAATATACAGACAGCCTAAAAGAATTACTAGTTTTTATCATATAAATGCTGGTAGGAAAAAGGGTTAGAGAGGGTGCTGGAAAACAAAATTTAGAGTACATCATTTGTAAATGGGTTCTCAAACAATATTTCCTACTTTTTTTACAACTTTTGACTACATAAGCTCACAGAATAAGAATGTTCTTTGTGTAAATTCGTGCCTCTTCTAATTTATGCCAGGTTTCTGTTACTGATGTCACCTGGCGACTGGCTTGTAATACGTGTACCAAAAGAAGGATAGCACCTTGAATCTCTTAGCATTAAAATAGGCTCACTCTCTGGAGTCAACTGATCTCCTTTGCACATTGAAAACTAGAGTACTAAGTACGAATTGGAATAATAAGTAAATAAATAAATAAATAAATAAATATATATATAGATATTTTATATGTGGATATGTATACACAGTATATAAATAGCCCACATTTCCTCTGTGAAATGTAGTTATTTTTTACCACATTTTACCATACTGCTGTATGTTATATTGAAACAAAATATGGTTTTAAATTCTAGTGTTTTTGGTAGAATCTTTGGAGGCATTACTTGCTGAACTTCTTTTATACCTTTATTCCTAGACGTTATGGTTCTGTACGAGGAACAACTGAAAGCTATGACAGTGACAAAGAACCTATTCTGAAAAGTCATGCTAGTGATCAGCCAAGTAGCAGAGAATTGCACTATGGTTTTGGATTCCCAGGTAGTATTCTTTAATTTTTCAACACCATACTTAGGATGATGATAACTGAGTTGTGCTTAAACAAATTGGGTCTCCACTTTTAGTCAACATTAGCAACCACTGCCTTTTTTTTCTTGACTATGAGTTGTGTATTGGCTGATAATTCCTGACTGCATCTTTTCTTGTGAGCGAGCTAATAAAAGACAATCTCCTTTTAAATGAAAAAAGTAGAAATAAGCAAAGAACTCTTTCATTGTCATGTCTTTATTTTTATTCCACCTGTCTTTCACCTCTTTCCATCAACACTGTGTCTCTGTGAAGGGCACCGTCTGAGGCGATGACGTTAAAACTAAAAAAAAATTTTCAAGGAAGACGAAAAACGCAATATATGTTGCTTCAAAGAGGCTTGGGGCAGCATCATGGACAATTCTCAGTAGGTAACTTAAAGCAGTAAATTAAACCAAGCAAATAACTTTATCGTTTTTATCTTTTAGACACCATTTGGAAGTCATTGTTCTCGCCATCCTATATTTTGGAACTTTTGTATTTGTCAGTCACCCAGTTAAAGCTCTGGTTCTTTGTGGGTAGTTTAAACAGCTATTTAATGGAATTGTTGGAGGATGACACGGAAAAAGGTAAAATTATGCTTGCTAGACACAACCTCTACAAATGAGTAATTTTAATCAATTTATGTAATTTATTCTGATACTGATAATCAATTGGGTATCAGATTTGAAAAAATGGACGACAGCAAAAATAACTAGAATCCTTTTAAAACATGATTGTCGCTATTTTTTACATAATAATCCCAACCCTTCGTAAATCAGTAGCTACAAGATGTGGTAGAGCCCTGTAAGTGTTTATACATAACAAACACAAGAAACAAGCAGCTTAAGTATCGAGGGCAGTTAGTAACTATCATGTCATTGTAGATGGGTGCTTAACTAAACTTGTATGGTAGTTTAGTACATTTGTTGGGAAAGATAAGACTTTAGTAGGGATAGAAACTTCCACATGTCTATCGGGCTACTCGAAGTATCTAAAACAATACCAAAACCTAACGTTTAAGCTCACAATAGCCTCTAAGAAACTGTAGTGCGTAAAATGTGCCTATTGATACACATGGCTTTAAGATAAGATTTGAAGCAGTAAAACTTCTTAACAGGAAGATCTTGGAGACCCAAAAATAGCTTTTTGTACAGATCTACAGTTTTCTTTTGACTACTCATGGAATCACCGCTCGTAACCTCTTGTAATATAATTATATTATATTATATTATATTATATTATATTATATTATATTATATTATATTATATTATATTATATTATATTATATTATATTATATTATATTATATTATATTATATTATATTATGTTTTATTATATTCTTATGCTCCGGTTGAAATTTTGTTTAGATTGTAATAATAGTTCGTACCTACTGCCTTTAATGCAGTTATTCCCTGTCCCTTGGTTATCCCTACGATTGCTAGTCTAAAGAGTAAAAAAATCAGCTACTTGGGGAGGAAAGATTTATTTTGTTGAAACCAAATACGATGCGAATTTCAATTATGAAAAACTTTATGACGATGTCGGGTTGTTAAATCCAGAAGAGCAGGCTATTTTTGAGGAATGAGAAAGAAAGTTTAAAACGCTTATACTCTTAGAAAGAAAAAACCAGGGGGATTTTATTTGTGGTGGAAGGATAGCTGATTGGATTAATGTTTAAAAAATATCATCAGGAATTTTTTACCTAAATAACAAGTTTTTGTCCTGAGAGCTAAAAGTACTCTGTCCCTTAAAGCAGGTATAGAAATTTGAAATTTCTTAACAATATTTTACCAAAATATCCATTCATTTTGACTACATGACATGGTGAGACGATAAGTGGGATGCGACGCATAATATGCGAAAGTAAACAAATGAGACTTACANAAGTTCCAACAGACGCTGAATTATTTTACCTCTTGATAGCCATCTTACTTCTGCGTGAAACAACAAACTTGAATTCTCAGCACCCATCTCATCACAGAAAATTGCAAACAAACGACTGAACAATGGTCGGGTTTTAATGTAATTTATCACTTTGATACTAAACTCGATGAATCATGCAATGTGTTGCAGTGATACCAGGCGCTACTTTCTTAGCATGTGCGAAAACACCTGAGTAAATACCAGTCATTAATGCAGCGTCATCTGCACACACGCCAATACACTGGCTCCACAGCAAGCCCAACTGAACAAGGAAAAAGTCAAGTACTTTGAAAACTTCCTCCCCGGTTGTTCGAGTAGGCATTGGATGACAAAATAGAAAATCTTCAATTGTGTTATTTGACAGTGGCACAGCTTTCAATTTTGCGGCACATTTTTCATAAAAAACTGCCTCACATATGTCTATTGCATACAAGCTCTTCAGCAATGTTATGAGCTTTCGTGGCACACGCTACTCTCAGTGCCACTGAATACGACGCCCTTAGTAGGTTTTTATTTGATCCTATTGACTTTTAAAAAGTTACTGTTTGCTTTAAATATTCAATATACAAAATAAGAGGAATGTCAGTAGTCATTGCACCACTAATTGCTTTGGTATTTCATAAGTAATTTTTTATAGTAAAAGTAGCAGGATTAATATAACAATGCCTGTAGTAGCATTAGTTATAGCAGCAGTCGTTGCAGTAGTTGTTTTAATGGTTATAGTTATTTTGTGTGTGTGTGTGTGTGTGTGTGTGTCTGTGTGTGTGTGTGTGTGTGTGACGGTAGGGTGATGAATTCAGCCGTCTCCAAGGAGGGTCCTCCTTACCAGGGCGATCGACTTGGCAGGGTACTTCGTCAGAAGCCCCAGCCCTTCCTAGTTTTTTTGTAACAACTGTAGTTGTAATATTATCAGTAAATTTAGTAGTAAAAACCTTCTAGTAAAAGTAGAAGTAACATTTGTAATACTATCAATACGAGTCACTGATATATCTGTAAAAGTAGTACTGGTAAAAGTAGAGATTGCAGCAATAAAAATAGTGGTAGTAGCAATAGCAGTGGTTGTAATTGTAATAATATCGGTAGTGGCTTAGCAGTAGTAGTGTTGATGGATAAGGTTTTGGTATTGATACATCAGTAGTAAAATAACGGTAGTAGGGCTACTGCTAGTAGTAGGCTTTGTTGTTGTGATATTTGGTGGGGGGATTTCTTTGTGGGCAACATGACCATAGCTCTGCAATGTCGCAGTTTATTTGGAAATTTCTACAGTCTGCTAACAAATCCAGACACAAGCAGTTTTAGTTTGTATTTTACGAGAGTCTAAAGAATGCGGTAAGTACTGTAGTTACTGGTAAATAATGTATTATTTTCATATCAAAACCTCTTGAAATAAGTAATTGCAGCCAACAAACCAAAAAATAAAGATGGCTTAGTGCTTGTAAAAAGATAGCATTTGTTAGTGCTAACAGATCTTTGTATGGTTACTTTTGAACCCTGATTACTCATTCAAAGATATATTGATACGTACAATGCCTCTTGTATCAGCTTTTTCTGCAATTCACATTAGTTTAGTATTGATTTGTTGGTTCATTTTCTAATTCACCTGACCCTCTACATTCTCATCTCATAAAGTCTGTCGTTTTAAAGGATTGGATCCTTCTGGCTTTCTACAGTTTTCAGCTTGACATTTTTTAGTTTTCTTTGAAAGTGAATAACTATGTATGTTTTTACCACATAAGGGTATAGTACCTGGTAAACTTGGTAAGTTGGTAAATTCTTTCTTTGCTTTATGATTTCGAAAAAAAATGTTAAAAAGAAAAACAAATAATCAAATTCTTACATTGTGTCCTACTTATAACTAAGAATTAATTTAGCGATAGTCAAAATACTGCACCCAAAATTTGTTTATCTTCTTTAGTAAGCACATACATCAACATTTTTGGATATGTGCAGTTGTGTGGTATCTTTGTTACCCCGATTATTGGTGCAATATTTGACAAGGGGATGCTGACTGGAAAATCGTCTGTACCTGATATGCCTGCGGCTAATGAAAGAATTCATCGCATGAAAGGCTCCATTTTACCCTTCTTTTTAACAAATGCTCTGAATACTATACTATGTGCACTTTCCCTTGTGAAGCATCCAGGAGTAATGGTAAGTTGTTATTTGATTTTCAATTTTTCGTTAAAATATTACACATTTTTGAGAATCAAAATCTAAGTATTGGTAGCCAGATCAAATGCACGTCGCATCTAAGTGTTACCAATACGCGTTTCCCTAATTCTATGATGTAATCTAAGCCTCGCTTTCAAAACGAGACCCGTATGGACAGATATTAAAGATTGCGGCAGTAGCTCCTTAAAAAAGTAAACAAACTACTTCATTGCGAGTTGTATTTAAAAATTTTAGAATTATTACAAACCTTTTAGAAGAAAACATATTATTTATTTCCTAAACTACTGTTAAATCAAGAACATGCTTGATATTAATTCGATTTTTTTTTCCACCAGAAAAAGTGAAATCAGGAGGACGATCAATGTACTGCTGTGTACCTGNTTTGAAATTTCTTAACAATATTTTACCAAAATATCCATTCATTTTGACTACATGACATGGTGAGACGATAAGTGGGATGCGACGCATAATATGCGAAAGTAAACAAATGAGACTTACATGATTTGGACTTTTGTGCAGGTTCTTGTTTCCTTTCGTCGTCTAAACCAGTGGTTCCCAAACTTTTTTGGCCTGCGGCCCCCTTTACACTTTAGGCGTTACGCTGAGGCCCCCCTTCTAAATGTTTATAAAATTTATACATAAACCTTTGTTGAAAGTAACATATAATTTGACACTATCGCAACAAAAGTTTGTTTTAAAGTTTATTTGTTTCAAAATATAAACGCGTATTTAAGATTTATTATACATATGCAGTGAGCAGGATGTGTTTGTTTAGAACTATACAGGCTGTCAATTCTTGGTGATTTTGCCGACAAGCATACACGTAGATCATTTTCTTGAGAAAGTCTAGATCTGTATTTGTTTTTCAGATTCGTCAGTACCGAAAATCCGGCTTCGCATAAATATGTTGTTACAAACGGTTGCAAAATCATAATTGCCTTTCGAGATAACAATGGATACTCGGTGGCTACAGTGAGCCAGAATTTGGAAAGATGTTGCTGCATAAAACTGATTTTTAAAGTTCTGTCACAAGATATTTCGACCAATTCTTCCAGCTCATCTCCTGTAAGCTTGCTATCAGCTACTTTAACACTAAACGGATTTTTAATCCAGTCAAAATGTTCAATATTATCTGCAACATCTTTCGAAAAATATTTGGCAAAATGTTCAGTCAATGATAATAAATGTCTTTCTGCCTCTGCAATTATCACGTCACTATTTACAGAACCGTTTTTACTCAGATACTCATCTAGTACAGGGAACATATCTAAAGTTTTACTACTAACGTTTTGCAGACCATATGTTAAGTTTTTTCCTGAATGCCTCTATCTCGTCATGACTAGACAAAATATTTGAATTTCTTCCTTGCAGTTATAAATTCAGTTCATTCAGTTTGTTAAAAATGTCTGCAAGATAAGCAACTTTACAAAGCCATATTTTGTCAGGCCAGTATCGAAGCCAGTTCAGCATTACTATCAGCCATAAACAGTAACAATTCTTCTTCAAGTTCCAACAGACGCTGAATTATTTTACCTCTTGATAGCCATCTTACTTCTGCGTGAAACAACAAACTTGAATTCTCAGCACCCATCTCATCACAGAAAATTGCAAACAAACGACTGAACAATGGTCGGGTTTTAATGTAATTTATCACTTTGATACTAAACTCGATGAATCATGCAATGTGTTGCAGTGATACCAGGCGCTACTTTCTTAGCATGTGCGAAAACACCTGAGTAAATACCAGTCATTAATGCAGCGCCATCTGCACACACGCCAATACACTGGCTCCACAGCAAGCCCAACTGAACAAGGAAAAAGTCAAGTACTTTGAAAACTTCCTCCCCGGTTGTTCGAGTAGGCATTGGATGACAAAATAGAAAATCTTCAATTGTGTTATTTGACAGTGGCACAGCTTTCAATTTTGCGGCACATTTTTCATAAAAAACTGCCTCACATATGTCTATTGCATAGGGCAATACAAGCTCTTCAGCAATGTTATGAGCTTTCGTGGCACACGCTACTCTCAGTGCTACTGAATACGACGCCCTTAGTAGGTTTTTATTTGATCCTATTGACTTTTAAAAAGTTACTGTTTGCTTTAAATATTCAATATACAAAATAAGAGGAATGTCAGTAGTCATTGCACCACTAATTGCTTTGGTATTTCATAAGTAATTTTTTATAGTAAAAGTAGCAGGATTAATATAACAATGCCTGTAGTAGCATTAGTTATAGCAGCAGTCGTTGCAGTAGTTGTTTTAATGGTTATAGTTATTTTGTGTGTGTGTGTGTGTGTGTGTGTGTCTGTGTGTGTGTGTGTGTGTGTGACGGTAGGGTGATGAATTCAGCTGTCTCCAAGGAGGGTTCTCCTTCCCAGGGCGTGCGACTTGGCAGGGTATTGCGTCAGAATCACCC